>JANSVB020000164.1:2075506-2099044 GCA_025504935.2 Erythroxylum haughtii | reverse complement strand
TAAATCCATCAAGAATCCTAAGTGGTGCTTCAGAAATATTGGCCCTCTTGAGAATTCTGGGGGAAGGTTATAGACTCTCATCCACATATCGTTGCCAGGTATGCAGGATTATTTCTAAATAAAAAGGAAATTTAACAGTTCTATTTCTGGACTAAATTTAACTAAGTTTGGTGATGTAGGATGCACTGGATGTTTATATGAAACTGCCAGCAAAGCATTATAATACAAGTTGGGTGCTTTCCCAGGTAATATCATTTTCTTAATGCTGTTGCCTTATTTTCCAGTATGCATTTGTGTTTATCTCCAGATTTTGATTGTGATTCACTTGAATAATATCATATAGAAAATTACCTGTTGCTGTACAATCCATTCTAGCATATTATGCTCCCTCATTTCTGATTGAATTATTTACTTCCACAAATTTCTAGAAATGAAGTGAGGGATTTGGTACTGAAATTCAAAAACTCCCATCGCCATGCTGCAATTTGCATTCTCCATGTTTTATTCTTTGCTTGACATTTAACTATACCCATCCTGAAATTGTCCTCTTCAAAAACTTCTTGTTAACATTTTTTTTTTCCAAAGCCTAGGTTTTTGGAAATTTTCTTGTAAATGTTGCTCTATCTGAACCATTTGATCACATTTATTGCCTCGTGGAGATTAAGAGGTTCTTTTATTTCTTAATTACCAATTTTAATACCTTTGTCTTATTCTCGGGTCTATATGCTTACGTTATATCACAATAATTTATGGACAGGCATATGCTATGGCTCCTGCTTATTCTTCTTTTTCACTCTTTCTTTCATTAAATTGTTTGTAATTCCCATGCACACCTGAATTGTGTGCTACTATGCTTGCATAATCACTAGCATGTTATGTGTTGGTTGACATGTTGCTTGGTATGCCCAATTTCAGGTTGGAAAAGCATATTTTGAAATGGTAGATTATTTAGAAGCTGATCGGGCCTTCGGTCTTGCGCGTCAATTTTCACCTTACAGCTTGGAAGGGTTGGATATATATTCGACAGTTCTTTATGTGCGTATTCTTAATCCACAGAGGTTTTGCTATAATGTTTGTTCTGTCCTGTTTCATAACTTTGTGCAATATAGAACAATAGAATTACTATAATTGCAAAGTTCTCATGCTATATTGCCCGTTGGCTTGACCCAAAACAATTTCGGATAATGTGGTTATCTTGGTTTTGAATCGGACATATTTTGCAATTATATTATGTGGTGACACCAAATTTTCACTGTACACTCAGAAGCAGTTTTTCTTTGTTGCAGCATTTAAAAGAAGATATGAAGTTGAGTTACCTTGCTCAAGAGTTGATATCAACTGATCGCTTAGCTCCTCAATCTTGGTATTTTTATCAAACTTCTCGTAGAAGCAGGAATGAAAAACAATGTTAGAAAGAAGAAATCCATTTCTACAACTGAACAAGATCTTATCTTTTTACCAGTCCAGGACTGTGTTCAGTGCACTTGATTTCTTGGCATGCCCTGAACAAATTAATGTATCAATGTAGGGGTGCAAACCCATGCTTTAAAGTTTTGCTAAATAAATAATCTGTTCATTTCATGGCTTTACTTGAGATGGTGTAGCTCATATCAACTGAAGTGTAGTGGTACATCTATCAAATGGAATCACTTTCTTTCACGAACGTCTTTAGGAATATGCTTTAAGCAAAATTTAGGCATAACATACTACAAAAATCAAGAGTTCTGTTTTCATGAAAACAATACTTTTCATTATTCATATTGTTATGCTGCTGGATTCAGAACTTTTAGTTGTTGTGTTGCTATTATTGTTTTCATCATCCTATATATGATGGACCTGCAGGTGTGCTATGGGAAATTGCTATAGTTTGCAGAAAGATCATGAAACTGCTTTGAAAAGTTTCCAGCGAGCTGTGCAGCTTAATTCAAGATTTGCATATGCACACACTCTTTGTGGTCACGAGTACGTCAATACAAATTTCTTTCGTACAGATGACTTAAAGAGTGGAATGGGGTATGAGATAGTATACATATTCTTTAATTTGCCATCTTATCCATCGTTACGTGCAGATATGTAGCTCTTGAGGATTTTGAAAATGGAATTAAGAGTTATCAAAGTGCCCTAAGAATTGACACTAGACATTACAACTCCTGGTATGGGCTTGGGATGGTTTATCTTCGGCAAGAGAAATTTGAGTTTTCTGAGCATCACTTTCGGATGGCTTTCCTCATAAATCCACGTTCATCTGTGATAATGTCTTATCTTGGAACAGCTTTACACGCATTAAAGGTAAAACCATTTGATGACTGGTATATTGAGTATCCAAAATCTGATAATGTCTCATCTGTGTGATATCGTTCTTATTTTGTTAATTAGAGAAATGATGAAGCTCTGGAGATGATGGAGAGGGCAATTTTGGCAGATAAGAAAAACCCTCTTCCCATGTATCAAAAGGCTAACGTTTTGGTGAGCTTGGAAAGCTTTGATGAAGCTTTGGAAGTCCTAGAGGAGCTCAAAGATTATGCTCCACGTGAAAGTGGTCTATATGCCTTGATGGGGAAGATATACAAGAGACGTAACATGCATGAAATGGCAATGCTTAATTTTGGTCTTGCTTTAGATATGAAACCATCTGCAACAGATGTTGCTACAATAAAGGTGAATTCATTTAAATCTTTATCATTCTAGAATCAGATGCGTTTATTTGAAAGTATCTGTAGTCCAAAGATTTGGGCTCTTTTGAAATGGTTCCATCTTACTTTTGTAGCATCTGGATAATGCGTCTTTTTGACCCTTTTAATTCTGGATGCATCATATCCACCGATGATACATGTACTTGAGCCCGAGTGAAGCTAGAACTGCGAGCTCATTTAATATGAAATGTGGATATCTTTCTAGTTGCTTTTAGCCTAGCATGGCATTCCGCCTTTCCTCCTCCCTTATTTGTTACTTCATGTTGCAGGCTGCCATTGAAAAGCTGCATGTACCAGATGAAATAGAAGACAGTTTGTAGATCTGTTACCGTTTAAATTTGGAAGAAAACTACTTGATGTGCCATTTGGGTCATAACCATTGGCCAAAAGGAGGTTGGCCTTGCTTGTGCTTTCGATCAATATTGGAGATGAAGGTGCTATCCTTGTATGTAATTCCAGTGCCTGTGCCCCTTCCATTGAAAAGGTCTTGCGGGGTGATAGAACTTGAGTCGAAAAGGGGCCTAGAAGCGGCCACACATGTACCAATAGCTGTATTTTATGAAAGAAAGTAGGGGGGAAAATGGGAATAGTGGTGATTCCGATTTAATTGTAGTTTATATCCTTCTTTTGGCCTCTGTATTGACCTTGAAAATGAATGGCAGCTACGTCAGATTCTGGCTTATGACGATGCTTTGTGAAGTTTCATCAGGTCCATATGTCACACATCAAATTAGGCAGGGTGTTGCTATTTGCGCCTAAAAAGTGATGAATATACTTTCAATAGCAGGGTGTTGCTACTGATGCACTTGGTGGAATATACTTTCAATGCCTACCAACTCAAAGCACGCATGTGAACGGGAAACCCACCTCTAAATGTTGAAGAAGTTGGAGTAAAAGTATACATGACAGGTTATTTCATGAATAACTTGTACTAGTCCATTCAGAGGGAATGAGAACTGATGCCACTAGTAGATGATAAATAAAACTTGATAATAAGACTTACAGAGACAGTCAAAGTGATCAAACAGTAGTAGAGGCTAGGAGTTCTCAGTTATATTTGCGCTAAGACTGGAAATTTTAGTTTTACAATTAGCAGAAATAGTACTGGATGGATTGATGGCCTTTAATTTTCTTGGATCAATGATGGATGCCATAGCTTAGACTGCAAATCCAGAAATGACTTGAGGGTGTTAAGCCCAAATAATAAATTATTAGACCATCAATAAATACATGTAAAAATGAATTGCTCAGGACAGGGTCTTGGCGAAAGACTCCGTAAGACGGTCTATCGTCGGGGCTTCTGAACCAAGACCCCAGGCTTATGTAGTAATAAGAAGAGTCAGTATTTACAGCGTAACAGGTATTAACAGATGTAGTCACCGTCAAGTTTATCCTTTTAGTTATATCAAATTGTTTGTTTATTTATTATTTTGGTAATTTTATTTATAAAATTAATTATTATGCTAGTTTTACTTATCTATGTTTATACATGCATCATTCTTTTATTATTCCAACTGCACATGTAGGTGTATTAAAAATAATTTCTCTATTATATAAAAATAAAGCTGTATATTATCAAACCTCTCCAAATCTGCATAATTACAGAAATTCAAATTTTGAGTGTGATAACGTTAAAGTTATTCAATTGATAAAACAAATTTTTCGTCTGCATATTAATTCAAAAGTTATTAGTTGGAATAGCATTAAAAGCAATTATAAGTTATAACGCAACTATCATTACACGATTTCCGTAAGCATTTTATATGATATCTTATCCAATTAACGATAATGATTACTTAATTATGTTAGTAATACATCTCATCTAATGTTCTAAGATACTCTAAATTTTATAATTAAGTTTATAATAACATACTGACATAAAATACTCTTTAAGTCACTCATGGAGCTACGTGGCCGCAAAAGTTTGAGAGTGGTGTCTTTTTTGGTGTACCGGTTCTTCTTTTCTTCTTGTCTTTAAATTTCAGTCAGTTTATGATTTGAACGTGTGATTGGCCCTCAACAGAATGAAATGGAGCCGACCCATTGCAAGTTTATCAAGTTAAAAGCAACCCCACTTAACTAAAGAGAGAAAGGACAAAGTAAGTGAATCTAAGGTACTGCTAAGAGAATACGAAAATGAGATTCCAACGATACGATCAACTCCTATGACAAATTATTATTTATTTTCTAAAATCGTCGGGACATGCATGTCGTTTTGTAGGCTGGCCTGTGTGGAGATTTCAAATGGGTCGGATATGTACTCAACAGACTCTCGAAAACTGCTCCAATATCTAATAAATTACGTTCATCATATTAAAATTAAATAATGAATCTGATTTATAATGTTTACAAATTTTAAAGTCTCTTCACTTTTAAACAACAATTGGAGATGCAGATTCTTAATCAGGGGTGGGATAAGATTGAGGCTCATAACGACCAGGATAGACATAAAAGAAGAGGTGGCAACTAGGAAGATGCCACATGGGAACTCCAAGAGCCAAGTGAACACTGCATCAGGAAAATGAAAAAGCAAGGCTTTAGAAAAAGACGGGCATTAAAATCAAGAGATGAGCCCCGGTTTACAAGTTTGTTTAGTGATGATCATAAAGGGGAAGGGTTCACTAAACTTAAAAGATAGAGGAGACCTGGAGAAACAGAGACAATGACATGATTATAATTAAGTGCATGTTTCTTTTGTCGGACCACCAATAATTTAGGACTCGAATATCTTTTTTAATCAGTGACCATTGGAAAATCATCCAACGGTTGATAATAACACTTGGAACTCGTGACTCCTTTTGAGTCGACTACCTCTTTTGACAGGCTAGAGATGGATACCTATTGAATCATTCCTTGGTGGTCACCAACAAGGAACTCATACGAGCAACTTGCGCCTCGTGAGTTCTGATCGTATGTCTATGCACATGTGAAGTTGCATATATGTGTATAACTTAACGTTTACACGATGTCTTATAGTTATAAAGTAAGAAAGAGTCTTTATTTTAACTTTTTTTATTTTACAAGTGTCAAAAATAAATAAAATAAGGATAAGTTGAGAGTGAGTTATAAACAAATACGAGACGCATTAAATGACTTGGATGTAAAGAAAATAGAAGGCGCAGGATATTTGAGTATAGGAAATCTCGGACTTGCTTTTAAAATCCAAGCTATCTTGATAGAAATAAAATAATTTTCAAGTACGATTTTTTGCCCATTACTAAGTTCATTGATGATCATTTAATGTAACAAGTAAATTGAAACATCATGTGGAAATCCGGTTCCAATAACTAGGGAATGACCTGTTGATTTTGAAGTTGAAAAATACTATCTGCAATCAAACATAGTAGCTAATTCAGTTGCTTGTCATAGACATAAATAGAGATGAGATAATATTGTTTTCTATAAGCCATCTGAGGGCAAAAAAAGGCTAGAGCTACTGATCAAACAATGTTATCTTTACACGTTTTAGAATAGTTACGTGTAAATCTAGTTAAGGTGATAATCATGATGAATATTAAGAAAAATAATTAAACATGCTTAGAGATCTTTAAGCCGATAATCTTGTCGAAAGAAGGATTTATATAACCTTAAATAATACAAAAGGGTTTAGATTCCTCAATCATGATTAATTTAACTAATCACTCAATTGGGCATGCATAGGATCCTCTTTCCCACAAACTTTGATCTACTTAAAGCAAAAGCTTAAAGGCGGCCTGGTCTGCAAGTCCTCAATTTAGTGCTTATAAAAAGCAGATATGTGTGCATACATAGATATAGCGAGACGCACTTGCTTTGCTTGCGCAGTTGGACCAAAACTGATTCATACTTTCTTTATATGATTTCTAGTTTCCGTCAACATCTGTCTTTATTTATAAGCAAAAACGACTTATATCAAACACTTGGAAAAGTCATGGGAGAGTATTGATTTTGGGAAGGAAAAAGTAAAGGTGAAGTAGTGCTCCTTCTTTATGATTGGTGTCCTAATGCCGAGTTGTCTATACTGTTGACAGACACACTCTCCTCCTCATAATTTGGGTGATTATAAGCTAAAAAGTGCCAACTGAAGTTAGTTTAAATGTTTGCAGACTTAAAAGTCTACCAAACAATATAAGTCTATTCGACGAGACCACAATCACTTCAATGCAACGTCCAAGTCGGGGGCTCCATGTTTCTTCTTTACCAAGTTATATTTTTGTACATTAATCAGGTGGAGGCTCCATGTCAATTGTTTTAATAGGAAATTATTGGTGTTACCATGCCACACTAGTAATCTATTACAACAATTACATCTAATGCCTTGATTTCTCCTAATGAGAACTCCATTAGTGTTTGAAACTTCATTAACAAAGAGTAACTTTAAAAACAAAGTCATCAATGTATTTGCTACTAGATGATCAAAATTAGGTTTGATAATAGGTCAAGCTCACCAAGTTTGAAGTCGAATTAAAATTCTATATTTTGATATATCCTAACTCGAAGCTTATCAAGTTTGAAGCTGTAAGTTAACCCAACTCGAAGTTCAATCGAGTTTGAAACTGTAGGTTAGAGCCTAAGTGTAATTGGGCTTAAGCGGTCTGAGACTCAATTAGGGCCAATCAAATTTAAGGTAAATTCTTTAATTTGTAAATTTTAAAATAATATTTTGATTTAAAAAATTAGGATTCAAGCTAAGCTAAACTTGACAGTCCTGTTTGAAGTATGAATATTTTTAAAGTTTGAATTTAGTTCAAAATTCAGTAACCGTGAACTGAGATGAGTTGGATAATTTTTGTCATTCCTACTAAAAAACAATGTCGATAAAGACGAAAAATCAAGTGATTCCTTGTTTTTGCATAAAATGTTAATAAAAATAAAGTTTTAAATTAAATTATTAAAGTAAAAAATTGATATTTAAAATTAAATTGATAATTAAAACATTGAAACACTTAATTAAAATATTTAAAAATAAAAATTCTAACAATATTTATTTTATTATCCCTTTTTCTTGGTTAAATAAAAATTTTAACAGTATTTAATTTATTATCCCTTTTTCTTGATTAATAAATCATTACAATCCAAGGAAATTGGAAGGCAGCGGTCCTCCTCCGAATCACCATAGTCAAAGAAATTCAATTTCTAAAACTGACCTGAACTGCTTAATATTGACTAACTTTAAATTATGAATACATTGATAATAGAATTAAAGAAATGAATTCTACAGATAATTAATGCTGACATAGTTACAATAGTATGAACATGCATTCCAATACAACGTACGCTAAGAAGACCGACCATTGCATATGCATAGGGTCAGGTTCGGTAATAAGTACACATCGTCGGCTCAGGTCAAGCTATTGACGAGATATTTTCTCTAAGGTTGGATCGAGCCATAGTCCAAAGATGAGTATGAACATGTAGTACTTTGAAATGGAAGGATCAACATTGGTACTTGGCAGGCAGAACTAGGGTTAGCTGAAATTTTCACAAATCGATCTGCAATAGAGTGAGATAAGAATAAAGGAAAAGCATTGTCTAGAACCTATACCTCCCGAGAGTGCTTTCCAGAAGCAACTTGTTAATATATATATATATATAAGTGGACATATAAAATATTAATTAGATAATAACTTGAATTTAAAAAATTGTTGGTGATAATCTTCTAGTTGTGATAGAGTCTTATCCTTAATTAATATGTATCTTGACAAGAAGTATGATAGATTACATAGGTGATGTAAGAAAGGCAGAAAAATCTCAACAGCTAACTACAGCAATTTAATTAGTGAAGGAGTTGAATTTATAGAAAAGTTATTTATCTTTATTTCAAGTATTTTCATTTTTGATTCTATTTTTTTTTTTTGTACAAGGGAAAAACACGAAATTTAGCCTAACTGACGTAGAGATCTACGATACAAAAATTCTTGTTAGTCCCGACACAAAGGAAACTGGATAAGAGACAGGGACTCCTGAAGAGTCCGAATACCAAAGGGGGAGAGAGCTGCTAAGGAAGCCAGACTATCGGCACACTAGTTCCCTTCACAATACGCGTACTGGATCTGAATCTTCCACGTTCGGTGTAGATAGTAATGAATACCTGCCACCAACAAAGCATATTCAGTCAAAAGAATAAAGGAAGTGGAGAGGATATTGATCACTTCTAAGGAATCGACTTCGACAATTACTCGTCGATAATCCTGCGTCCAGGCCAACTGGAGATCGAAGTAGATGCCCCAAAGTTGAACAATGAGGGGTGGAGCTTGGCCAATTTTATGGAGGAAACCCCCGCACTAACTTTTTGACCCAGCCCGTCCCAGTGCGTAACGGAAAGCCCTGGTCACTAACAACACAACCTTCCATGAGGCGGGCTTTGACAATCCACTTGGCATAGTCCACAACCACTCGTGGTTGTACTATTAGATGTTAAATTATTTCACAAGAAGTGAGATTAAGAATTAGTATTGAGGGTTGAGTGGTGACAGCTTAATAAAACCTTAGATAAATCTATTGTATTTTGATAAAAGTATTAAGCTAGGTGAGAGTTCTACAAATATAAAAATATATATCAAACTGCGTTACTAAATTTTTTGTATTATTTATTATCTTATTTTTGATTGTTTTTGTTTCTGTTTAGACCATAGACAAACACAATAAAATTAAAAAATTTGCGAAAATAGTACTCTCTGTAATTTATTACTGAACATCCGTAGATATAAAAAAAAGTATTGGTTGCGTAAGTTTTAGTTCATCGCGCGGCTTGGCTTGGCTCCTGTCATTTTCTCAACAGAATAAGGTGAAAGTAAAGGTGGAACACGACAAAGTATGAGGATGATACGGTCTGCATGAAGTTATTGTTCCTCACTATTCATTTCAAAACTCTTTCGGGCACGCTCCAAAATTCCCTCATTCAACGGCGGTCTGTCACTTTCTATGGATTTATATTCTTTTCTTGAAAAAATGTAATAGGCGATAGGCCTTTTCAGCCAATTATTATTATTGATATTAAACACAAAACTTTCTCCGGCCACAATGGGGGAAGTCATTAATACAAGTTTTAAACAAGGTAGAACACACTAAGACGTGTACCTAACTAGTATTTTGCAGACAAAAAAAAAAACAAATGATTTATATAATTTTTGTAGTGTAATATCCATTTACAATAATTAAATATATTTTTAGTATTTGTATACCAAATATGCCAGTAATTTCATTTTTATTTTTTTTTCACTTTTATTTTTCATTCTTATTTTTATTTCAATCCTTCGTTACTAATTACTAAACCAAACTTAAAAATTATTGGAGTGTTTAATCCCGTAATAAGTTGAACGACCACCCATAAATTTCACCATCTTATTATTTTTTTGGACTAAAATTAACAAGAGTCCTTTTATTTTATGAGAAAAGGTCGTCTGAATTAGATAATTTATCCCCCTTTGTTTCATTAATTTTAAGCTATTTAATAAGTGTGATAAAAAATTTATGATGTGTTTATTTGGTGGGTATTTGGAGAAAAGAATGGGTATATAATGAAAAATAAAGCTTGATAAAAATTTATAATTAAATGATTTACATTTTCGTTCCTAATTTTTTGACATTATTTAATTCTTTTTTATTATGAGAAGAACGAGAGTTATTTCTTCAATATTCTTTATTATTTAATATAGTAATTTTGTCACTATTATTTATTCATATCCTATGACCCAAAGCAATTAGTAAAGTTTGGTATTCTTTAACTAATAATAATATTATTAATTAATTATAATATAATATAATTAATTAAAATATAATTTTTTTATTTTTAATTTTTTTTATAAACTAACAACTAATAATAATAATAATAATTATTTATTTTTATTAATCAACTATTATAATAATAATAATAATATTCTTTTAAATTGCTGCGTTATTTTAAAAGAATCAATGGCTCCTTATTTTTAAAACGAGAGATAAAATAACCATAATTTTGCCTATTTTAGTAACAGAAAACGAATTTCAATGTACGATTTCTTTTTTGTTTCCAAGAAATTACTGCTTAAGCAGTACAGGAAATTAATAAGAATGGCGGCGAAAGCTGTCCTTTGGGGGTCTCGACGCATAAGATACATAGAACACAAAGGTGTTAAAAGAGCCATAACTATGTATACGTGCGAGGTCATGCACATTGATCTGCGTGCAAAAAATTAATACATATGGTCCTTTAGCAATAAACTTGCTTGCGTGCAGAGGATGAGAGGAGTGAAATCTTCTGTTGCAGTTATCCGAGACCAGCCTGTTTCATTGATGCATGACCACAGATTTTATTGAGACCGCTCGCACGGATAGTTTAGTTAGTCATTAAGAAGAAAAGTGAGTCCAAAATTTTAAGTTTAAGTCTCGGCAGTGATAGTGTGAGAGCTCATCTAATATGGTGATTTTTTGTGAACACCAAATATTGAGTCGCCTTTTTAAAAAATTGACTGGGTTCAAACTGTAATTTACCTCATTCACACAATATTGAGCTGAAATATAAAGATGCTTAAGACGAGCGTTCCACCTTTTTGAGTCCAGACCTACTAAAATTTGTGGCTATATATACATAGAGCAGGGTTGGTCTTGGATAAAACGAACAGGAGAACTGCTCCCGGGATGAGATGGTCCTGACACAGTAAAGTCGAAGCTTTGGTCATTGGAATGCAGGCAGGCACTGAACCAGCTCCTTGGAATTTGTCTAATTCCTGTTGGACCTCAATGAATGGCATAAGGAGTCAAATTCGGAAGATGCATTGACTTGAACGACGAGACCCAATAAAAAGAAGAAGCTAAAACTACAAATTCAAGGCTTTAACCAAAAAGTAAATGAACTCTTAAAATTTTAATGTTTATAAATTGATTCTTAATATTAATATATGTTTACCAACATATTTTGGTAGGAATAATTTATTAGTTAATAATAATAAGGATAGGGGTTAAATTATAAGATTTTTAAATTTTCATTTTTAAGTTTCTTATAAATAAAAGTTAACATTAAAGTTTTAACTTATAAATTTTGAAATATAAGGTGTTTATTTAAATTTCAATTACAATTTAAGGGTTAATTTGTATATTTTGCCTAAATAAAATAAATATATGTAACAAATCTTAGGTTCAAAGATTACAAGGCATGGTTTTATTAATTTATTTCAGGGGGCGTTGTGTCAATATATTTTTATTACGAAAAAGATAAAGAGCATCACCGATAATTAAAAAATAACATCATATTTTTCGAATAATTATTGAAGCATTAGTTTGGATATTGTCCTTACAGGTGGGATCTAATCAAACAATTTAGTAATATTTTTGAATTTGAAAGTTAAAATGATAAGATAAGAAATTTAAGGATTAAAGGTTTAATTAATATTAAATTATTATAAAATTAACTTAATATTGAATAAAATTTAAAATATAATTAAATAAAATGTACTTATCTATTAAAAATTAAAAAAAAGATATAAAATAAAATAAAATATATTTATTTTAGTTATAAAAACTGATTAAAATTTTAAAGATTAAAATAAATAGAAAGAAAAGGTTAAAATTAAATAAAATTTAAAATTTTTATACCTAAATTTATTAAATTTATTTAATTTTTTAATTATTACATTTTAGATGGTTATAAAGAGGACAAGTGTTGGAGTTGTTGATTATATCTTTCCATGGAATCTTATCTTTCCTTTTTGGCTTCTTGTTGCTTTTATTGAAGCTATAGGTTGTCCTTATAGGCTTATACAGGTCTAAAGTTTTCATTGTATTGCGACCTGAAGAAAAGGTGTAGATTCACTGTGGGTTTCTTATAATTAACACAAAAACATGCAAATCCTTTATTGTTTCGTCTCATTTTCGAAACTAATAAATTGGTTCAGGCGTCGTTTTCGATGTAGCGCAGAGGAGCACAAGCGAAGAGAGCATTAATGTTTAAGCAACGGGGTTAGAACTCAGATTTAGGGTTCTGGCCCTATTCTGACCCTGGAGGATCTGAGCCATCCACTCAGGTGGGACCCACTTGAGTGGATGGCTTAGATACTCCAAGGCCAGAATAGGGCCAGAGGAAGAGGGACAGAGGATCCCCTTCCAAATCTGATATGTTCAAGAAGAGGTCAGATAAATATGTTGACTAAAGTTTTTACCATTATTTCTTTTTCTATTTTACATTTTTATTAGAATATTCTATATTGACTAAACGTCAAAATGTTAAAGAATTTATAAATAATAAAGGTTAAATATCTAAATAACTAGTGGTATTCATTTTAGTAATGTTTGACCTAAAAGTAATTCTTGTTAATAGACTCTACCTTCTATCCATATTAAAAAAATTTAATGTGGTATCTGAACGGATTTGGTCTATATTACTAATTTTCCAGTTGTGTGGTTCGGATGTCTAGTCCTACCGACTCAACCCTGTTATCACTGTATTTATTTCAAGTGACAATTGGTTGTTTAGTTCCAGTTACACTTGAGGGAATGTGTTAAAGTATCTCATATTGACTAAACATGAAAATGTTAAAGGTTTATAAGCGACAAGCGTCATCTATCGAAATGATTAGTTTTAGTCATTTTGATAATAATTGGCTCAAGCTCAATTCTTGTTAATTGACTCTACATTATACCTATATTAAAATTTTTAATATAGTACGAGAGCATGTTTGGTCAAGATTCTTAATTTCTTGATTGTCCATTTGGATGTCCAGTTCCAACAGTCCAGTCCGGTTACCATTGTGTTTATTTCAAGTAACAACTGTCCAGTCTCAGTTGCACTTGACGGGGAGTGCTAGAATATTTCATATTAACTAAACATGAAAATATTAAAGAGTTTATAAGTGATAATGGTCAACTATTCAAATGATTAGTTGTAATCATTTTGACGATGATTAACCAAAACCTAGTTCTTATTAATGAACTCTACACTTTACTCATATTAACAATTCTAATATAGTATAAGAACAGATTTGGTCAAGATTATTAATTTCTTAGTTGTCTGTCTAGATGTTCAGTTTCAGCGGTCCGATCCGGTTATCATTGCGTTTATTTTTCGTGACAACTGGATGTGCAGTCCCAGTTATACTTGAGGGAGAGTGTTAGAGTATCTTATATTGATTAAACATGAAAATATTAAATGATTTATATGTGATAAGGGTCAATTATTTAATTAACTAGTTCTAGTCATTTTAACAATGATTAACTCAAACTTAATTTTTGTTAATGGACTTTACATTTTATTCATGTTAAAAATTCTAAAAATTTTAATATTTTAAAAATAATATTTTCATCTTGAAATAAAATATAAAAATAGTGATATAGATAACATTACGAGTTTATTTAAGCATAAGTCACGTATTTAACTAATATTTAAAAAATTATTTTAAAGATTACATCATATTCTAATAAATTTAAATTCTTTAGTTATAATATTACAAATTCATTACATTTAAAAATTTTTAATTAAAAATTTATAAAAAATATTTATAAAATAATTTTAATAACATTAAAGTAAAATAAAATATTATGAATAATAATAGGAACTATCTTATTATTTGTTTGCATTTATGAGTTCAACCCTCAAAAAGGATTTCATATTTCTATACCTTCTATCCTTATAGAATATTAAATATTAAAATCCCTTTCTTTTATGTTAAAAATAGAATGACGCTCGAAAATTTATAAAAATTAGGATTATTATTAAAAAATTATAAACTTCATTCAACTATGTTATACAACTTAAAATTTAAAAGTGACATTAAAAACTTCTAATTTTTAATTTCTAACAAAGATATTTCGAAATTAAATTTTTTGTTAAAGTAGATTATATGGTGAGCTATATCATATTATTATTTTTAAACCACATATTATATTTATATCACGTATAAATTTTATTATTTAATAAATTAAAATATCAAAACTTACAAATAATTATAAAAAGCTTTTCAAGGCAATAATTCTATTGAAATTCCATATGCTGGATAAAAGAAACATCCCACTAATTAGAATAAATAATCGATATTCATATTATTGATGCATTGTTCAGTGTTCACTAAATGAAAAAGAAGATGGAGAGGCACTTGTGCCACCTAAGGAGGTTGTACTCTTGATTTGCATTAATTCGTGCCTCTTTGTGTATATGAGAAGACATTCCTCAACCTTTCGTGTACCTTTCACTTTCTTTGAGTGAATCATTTAAGTCCAAATCAATCACATTTTGTCAATATCGGCGTGCACATGTGTTACTGTTTTAGTTTTACTTTCAAGTTTGCATATAATCTGATATGACAAAGAGAGTTTCTTCTCTCTTTTGCATGTAATACAATCCAATCGAATTTCATATTTAAGACACTGTTTATGTGATAAGCCAAAGTCATAAACTACAGTCGCATGATGAATTACTCTAATCATTGCACCTTTTAAATATGAGATTGAGATTTTTTTCCTAAAACAATAACAAATCTCGTTGAGATACAAAATTTAGAAAGGTCTAATAATACATAACTTTATCTTTAACTAGTAGAAATATTGTTTCCAAATAACCCACATAAAAAGAAAAAGTGAGAGAAAGGAGAAAGATTTTTTCACGAGAGATTCAATTAATTATTGGTTATATTTATAATTTTTATGAGTTTAATTTTCTACTCAGACTTATTGAGTTAAAACCTTTGACTAATTAATTTAAATATATCTCATTATATCGTAACTCTAATACTAGAAATTTACAAGAGGTTAAATTTACATTATCCATAATTTTACTTAAATTAATAGAAGAGAGGAGAGAATAATATAAGCTATTTTATTTATTTTACAAGGCATTCTACAAAAATGATTCTCCTAATGTTCATGAATAATAAATATATTATATTTATGCATTAGTTATTTAAGTGCATAAAATATTATAAAATGATTATATATCCACATCTTTCTAATATTCAGTTTTTACATATGTAGACATTATATTCGCATAATTATACTTTAAAGATAAATTATTAATATGTTTGACCGATAAAATAAAAGATTTAAAGATTTAAAAGTTTAATAAGTATTATATTATTATCAAATCGAATTACAATAAAAATTCATCATAATTGAAGAATTTCAAATATAATAAAAGAAATAAGTTATTTTTGCCTATGGAAAAAATTAGAAATTAATTAAAGAAAGAGACTTTTAATTAAAAACTAACTATTTTAGTCTAATTTATAAAAATCAATTAATTTATAAAAATTGATTAATTAATTAATAAACCGTGTATGCTTTAATTTTAGTGTATGATTTGTCCCTTTTACAAGTTTTATATGTCGTTTTAATCTATTTAATCAATCAATCTTTCATTATTGGGAGATGGCATTGTTTTATGAACTATCTCCATTCATCAAGGTCAGCTCATAAATTCCAATTTCATGAGTTATCCAAAGTTTTATCAACAAGCATATGGTCAGGAATTTGGTTACTTGTCGAGACCGTATCAACTGGTTAACACTATTACCTACACTTAACTTAGTAAAGTTCTTTATAAGATTTTTGTTACTTCCAAGTTCTTGTTTAGAGTTTAATTTTTTTTATTTAATATGTTGCCGATAAATCTCTACATTTAAAAATAATTAATAACTTTCATATAATTTTGATATGACAATATTCGTTTCTTTTGTAATTAACTTCCACTAAGATTTTTAATTATAAACTTTAAAATGACGTTATTTTTTTTACCTGTTGGTGCATATAAATATAATACTACATAAAGTCATTTTTAAAATTTATAATCAGAATTTTTATAATTTTGATTTTATAACATTTATTTATAGTATATAAATAAAATTTTAAAACAAAAAACTAACTTGACAATATATCAAATCATAAGTTCGCTGAATTTAATCCGATAATTGCGTTGATGTACTGCAGAAGGAGATAGCCTCGGCTGACGAGCAATCTTTTTCCGTGATTCGTAACCAATAACACTTTGGAGCTATGTGCGCTTGGAATGGAGCTTGAAACTTCTTCAAAGCTATTCGACTGAGCATTTTTTGACCAGCTATCTCTTTCTGTGATTCGTAACCAATAACACTTTGGAGCTATCTGTACTTGGAATGGAGCTTGGAACTTCTTGAAAGCTATTCGACTGAGCATTTCTTGACCGGCTATCTCTTTCTGTGATTCGTAACCAATAAAACTTTAGAGCTATCTGCACTTGGAACGGAGCTTGGAACTTCTTGAAAGCTATTCGACTGAGCATTTCTTGACCGGCTATCTCTTTATGTGATTCGTAACCAATAACGCTTTGGAGTTATCTGTGTTGGTGAATATATAAAATCAATTAAGTTGATCTCAAACAACAGCTTAAATTATTGTGTTGAAATAGTCATTTAATATAGTATCAGAGTCTTTGTGACCAAGTAGTCGTAAGTTCAAATCCTACCAACCACTTATTATTCAGCACAAGATAGAATGACCCTGTGCAAATTTCAAGTTCAAAGGGCTTTCACTTGAGAGGATGTATTGGTAAATATATAAAACCAATTAAGTTGACCTCACACAATAACTTAAGCTATTGTATTAAAACGGTCATTTATTAATCTGCACTTGGAACGGATCTTGGAACTTCTTCAAAGCTATTCAATTGAGTAGTTATGATACTTAACGGCCCATCCTAGTTTGTAACGTAACTTAAAGTTTCTATTAACATAATTTAAGGTATTATGAGAAGTCTTGTTTATTAAAATAACTAAGAGTATTAAAAAGAAGTCAAGAGAAGGTCATTAATTTTATAACTTTTTTATATATATAAAGAAGTTATTTTTGTGTATTAAATTTGTGATTTTTTTATCACAAATTCAAAAATTTTATAAAAATAATTGTTTTCAAAAATCTTTTCATAAATCAAAATTAGAATTCTAAAGATAAATAACTCTTTTTCTACGTTTTACCAACATACGATTATTGACTTTCTCAATTGAAAATATTAATTATTGAGTGCACGTGTGCCTTCTGATGCCCACGTACGTCTGCCTATCTCACTCGCCGAATTGATTGATTTGTCTCGATCGTTTCACCGAACTCGCTTTCTTTGATTTGTCTTCAAGCATTCCATTTAAGTGCATTATTGGTGCGAATAATTCTTTTTTTTTTTCAAAATAGTTAGATATCTTAATTTCCTTATAGTTTCCATTTATTGCAAATATTTTAAATAATAAAATATTTTATTATATTCTCTTTAATTTATGCTTTAATCTAAAAAATAAATAATAAAATAAAATCGTAATAAGCTATTCTTATTTTTATTATTTGGGATTAATTCATATGATCTACTCATCTATAGAAAAGTATTAAAAAGTGTAATTCTATTCTTAGTGAAAATATTGTATTTTTATAAGCATCGGTATTAACTATGACTGAATATATTTGCAGCATTAGTCATATTTAACTTTGGCGTAGTCCACTGATTAGAAAACATAAAAAGGAGAGGAAGTTTGTTATTATTTTTCTTTAACCAATTAAAACTCCACTTGATGATCTATGATATTATTGATTTAATATCAATTTCTTCTACCTTTATTCTTTATTTTTATATATAATTTATCTTTTATGGTTTATCGAAACAATATAATTTCCCCTTTGGTAAGAACTTATATCCTTTATTTTTTATTAGTTTTTTAATTTTAAAAAAAGAAATCCTATACGATTTTTTCACATAGATATTGAACAACTTGCTTTATAAAGCTGCAGGATAAGCCTATTTCCGGGAAACATGTTTCAGGTTTTGCTGTGGAGAAAAAGGGTAGGATATTTTTATTATTATACTGAAATCATGATAAAGTTTTGTTGACGAAAATTGTATTATAAATATTATTTTATATTTGATATTTGCACATCCTTAAATGTCCAATTTTTATAATATTAAATATTAAATATCAATACAAATAGAAAGAGTTTAATTTTTGCTCTTCTTTTTTTATATTACATCGATCTTATTAGAAATTAATAATCTAAGTTATTAATTACAAGGATGAAGTTATATATAAAAGTACTATAAATAACTACAACAACATTTAGTATAAAAGTATAATTCACCTCAAAACTTTATATATATATCAGTTAAATTTGATTTAATTTATTCAATTTTTAAAATATTTCATTAATATTATTATCTTATATAAAAATATAAAAATAATTATACATAAAAATTGAGGTTTTGTTTTCAAAATGATCAATTAAGTAATTTAGCCCCCCAACATTTACACTGAAATTTGAGTTGAGCTTTAATATTTCAAAGTGTTTAAAATAAACCATAACCTTTGTAAAACGTTCAAAATAAATACTAACATTTGAAAAACGATCAAAACAAT
Organism: Erythroxylum haughtii; assembly: GCA_025504935.2. Classification (NCBI taxonomy): domain Eukaryota; kingdom Viridiplantae; phylum Streptophyta; class Magnoliopsida; order Malpighiales; family Erythroxylaceae; genus Erythroxylum; species Erythroxylum haughtii. The sequence goes on along the minus strand of JANSVB020000164.1, from coordinate 2,080,041 downwards.
CCCTAACTGGATGGAATAATTAGCAGCGATAAACTTTTTATTCCTTCCAATTAAGGTTATTTTAAACTTTTTTTAAATATTATGGTTTATTTTGAATACTGTAAAATGTTATAATTCAATTCTAATTTTAGTGTAAAAAAATTGAAGGACTAAATTGTTGTTTTTAACATTTCAAAATTTGTAATAAAGATATGATGTATCTAATTATATATACATTCACATAAACGTATCCAATTTCTTTTAAACCTTCTCAAAACCCTTGAGAGTCCCCATAAAACTCGATTTTTAACACTGCACGAGTTCCTTCTTGTTGCATGTGAAATTTACTTGTTTTCTGTTGCTTTTTCTTGGTCAGATACGGCTTGAAACTCTTGTGTCAAACATTGTCAGTCTGCACGAGGACAAAAGATCAGAGGCTTGCTCAGTTCTCAGTTTTGTAATGCTTTTTCCCTTTCGGTCTGACAAGGGATTTTAAAAATAGCTACAACTTGCCCCTTGTTCTTAGTAGCTGGTCGTGCGTGATTTGTCCCCAAGTCCATTCTTTACGTGATTGATTCTTCTTTCCATTAGAATTTCACAAGTACTTGGAATTGAAATAGATCCAAACTTTGTGGTTGTCTTGGACTTTTCTCCACATTTAAAAACAACGATGATATTTGATCCTTCCTATGACTTCTAGCACGTGATCGGCTACTTACCAACTAACAACGGAGCCGTCGCCACCTCACTTCGGTGGCAGATTGTCATCATTGCCCAACTGTAGAAACTTCCCTGCATGTCATGCGTGATTGCCCCCACGCTCGGAGCACGTGGCTCGCCTTCCCCCCCCAAGCCCTTCATCCGGCTTTCTTCACCGTCCACGCCCTTAATTGGCTCTCCCTTAATCTTCAATGTCATCAGCAAATCTGTGGCTTCGACTGGTGAACAAAGTTGGATTATGAAGAAACTCGGATTACAGGAAAATGTTCAGTATCAATCTATTGATTTAGAAGAAGGAATACAGACTTATATACACAGCTAAAAAAATAACCGCTTCCTAACTAACTCGACTAACTATATTGTAAGCTTGCTTAATCAAACTAGACTAACTATACAATAACCAAAAAACAACACATAGAAATACAAAAGAAGCAATAAATACAATATTCCTTCAGCCCCCCCTCAAGTTGGAGCTAGGAGAAAATCACGCAAGCCCAACTTGACAAGAAACCCATGGAATGCCGGAGCAGATAGAGACTTAGTGAAAACATCAGCTAACTGAGTTAAGGAAGACGTGTGAAATAAAGAAAGAAAACCCAGCTTCAGTTGCTCACGGACAATATGACAATCGATATCCAAATGTTTGGTTCTCTCATGGAAAACCGGATTCGCGGCTATATGGATAGCCGCCTGATTATCACAGAAAACAGAGACGGGAAGAGAAACAGAGATCCCAAAATCACGCAAAATATAAGAAATCCAGAGAAGCTCACACACCACCGAACCCAGACTCCGATACTCGGCCTCTGTCGAAGACCTAGAGACAGTAGGCTGCTTCTTGGACTTCCAAGAAATTAAGGAGGAACCTAAGAAAATGCAATAGCCGGACACGGACTGACGAGTATCACGGCAAGCCCCCCAATCGGCGTCACAAAACGCCTGAAGATCGAAAGATTGACGAGCAGAGTAAAATAACCCCAACGACGGACAACCCTTCAAGTAGCGTAAGACATGGAGAGCCACCTGCCAATGAATCTCCGTAGGAGCACCTACAAATTGACTCAGTTGATGAACCGCAAAAGTAATGTCGGGGCGTGTATAACCTAGGTACAATAACCTGCCAATTAATTGACGGTAGGGCTGCGGATCAGCAAGCAAAGTACCACCTGACGCCGTTAAGACAAGACCCTTCTGTAAAGGGGTAGTCACAGGCTTACATCCCAATAAACCAGCAGACCTAATCAAATCGAGGACATACTTCCGTTGATTAATAGACAAGCCATGTGCGGAGCGTGCTATCTCAAGGCCCAAGAAATATTTAGCATAGCAAAGGTCTTTAATAGTGAAAGCCTTATCCAGAAACCCCTTGACCCTCCGAATTTCTTCCTCGCAATCACCAGTCAAGAGCATATCGTCAACATAGACAAGGATGAGTAAAAAACAAGAAGCATTCTTGAAAGTAAAAAGACAATGATCATGCGTCGACTGGCGAAAACCATAACGCTGAAGGTGGTGAGTCAACTCAACATTCCACTGTCGAGACGCCTGTTTAAGACCGTATAACGACTTCTTCAACCGGCAAACCTCATGCGGAGCTGCCTTAGAATAACCTGCAAGGGGAAGCATATAAACCTCCTTGTCCAAAGAACCATGAAGAAAAGCGTTATTGATATCGAGCTGATGCAACGGCCATCCTTTAGCAGCAACAAGAGCAAACAAAATCCGCACGGTGACCACCTTAGCAACTGGCAAAAAACACTCGGTGTAATCAACCCCTTCAACCTGATTGTAACCCTTGGCCACTAAACGGGCTTTAAACCTATCAACCTCTCCATTAGGTTTCAGTTTAACTTTGCAAACCCATTTAGAACCAATGGCTTTCTTCCCGGCAGGTAATGTAGTAAGAACCCATGTGTTATTACGTTCAAGAGCCTCCAACTCCGAGTTCATAGCCTGAACCCAATTAGGATCTTGGCGAGCATGCCAATAAGAAGTAGGTTCAGAAATACTAGAAACATTAGCCAAGAAATCAACATACGGTGTGCTAAAATCAGGGTTAATAGTAAAAGGAAATGTATTAGGGGTATGAGAGGAGCTACGCCGCACAGAATCCAGGGCAGAAGAAGGAAAACTTACGTGCGAGACAAAATCACGTAACTAAGTGGGCGGTTGACGAACCCGTTCACTACGTCTAGTAGGAGCCGGTGGTGCGGGAGAATCCCTAAAAACAACAGTACAATCATCTAAAGTAGTACACGATGCTGAGACAACGGTCGCATCAGCAGTAGAGGGAATAACATCATTGAAAGAAGGTATCTCCAAAGAACCATCGAGCTCACCAGATAATGATGGAACAAAACCATCTGGATTATGATAAGGATCTGGAGATATCTTAAAAGGATAAACCGATTCAAAGAAAGAGACATCCCTGGAAACAATAATACGTCTGGACTGTAAATTATAAAGTATGTACCCCTTTTGTCCAGGAGAATGGCCAAGATAGATGCTACGAACGGATCGTGGCGCCAATTTATCTTTATGCGGGTGATTATCAACCGCAAAGCACAAGCACCCAAAATTCCGCAAGTCAGAATAAGTAGGTGGACGCCCAAATAACAACTTAAAAGGAGATTTCCAACCAAGTAATTTACACGGCAACCGATTAATGAGAAAAGCAGCATGCAAAACACTATGACTCTAGAAATTCTTCGGAAGTCCAGACTGAAATAAAAGCGCCCGTGCGACTTGCAACAAATGCCGATGCTTCCTCTCCACAACACCATTTTGTTGTGGAGTATAAACGAAGGTCTTCTGATGTATAATCCCTCTGTTATGAAGCAAGTCTTGTGTATCCCGACTCAAAAACTCCGAACCATTATCAGTCCGTATAACCTTCACATGACCATCATACTGTCGGTGAACAAAAACCAGAAAACGTTCCAAAAGAGAACGAGCTTGCGCTTTATGATTCATCAAAAAAATCCAAATACAACGACTGTAATCATCAAAAACAGTTAAGAAGTAATGTGCTCCACAAATTGAAATATCCTTTTAAGGCCCCAAAATATCTACATGCAATAGCTCAAAACAGACATCTGCTCGTGTAAAACTAGTTGGAAAACAAGTCCGAACTTGCTTGGAAAGAGGACAAACTTCACAAGGAAAAACAGTGTTATTCACAAACCGGTTACAATCATCAATGTGCCGCATTACAACATCAGAAGGATGGCCCAACCTCGTGTGCCATAATGTTCTAAGATCAAGATTATCCTGTATACTACACACTTGCTCTCCAGTAGGATGTAAAGGTGCAAACGAAGTACTACAAGTTGAGATATTACAAATGAAGGAATCACGATCCAGGAAGTATAAACTCTGGAAAACTTTGCCTTTAGCTATTGTCCTTTCAATCTTCTGGTCCTGTAATAGGCAATACTCAGAATAGAACAAAGCATTGTACGAGGATTGGCTAGTTAGCTTGCTGACAGATATAAGGTTATGAGTGAAAGTAGGCACATAAAGAACCGATTTCAAGATTATCTCCCTATACAAAACTATGACGCCCCTATATTGAACATCATTTACTTCCCCATTAGGAAGAAACAATTTTGTGACTTTGTCTACAGGTACCATCGACTGAAACAATTGTTTGTCTACACAGATATGCGAAGTGGCACCAGAATCCACAATCCAAGTTGCACCAGTTTGGATAGAGCCAATAATAGGATTCAAGTGAGACCAGTGACGAATCCAGGATTGTAGTTTTGGGAGGACATGAAACTTAAACCACAATTTTTTTTTAATTTTGTAGGGGCTATTTACTATATATATATATA
>JANSVB020000164.1:2061701-2073053 GCA_025504935.2 Erythroxylum haughtii | reverse complement strand
TTTGTACAATATGGTGCGCATAATCGCAGGAACACTTATGAAGATAGGTGGAAGCGATATGCCGGCCGATGCGATGAAGGGCATAATAGCCGCAACAGACAGGGCAGCAGCAGGTCCTACAGCCCCGGCACATGGGCTTACAATGATAGGACTTAAGTATGAGTAACCGCTTTAGATTTTTAATATTATATTAAGATTTTTGGAATATCCGTTTTTAGCTTCAATAATAGGCTATAATGTCGTTATTGTTAATACACGGTACGGTAAAAAGAAGCTTGGAGATGAAGACGGTTATGAGATTTACAAAAGCAAAAGAGAAAATTATAAAAAAGCCCAGGAAAATAGAAAAATAGAAAAAGACTCGCATACACAATACTATACATGGAGATGGAAGCTAGTCGTCAAGAGGTGGCCAAGAAACTATGGCACCTAGTACGCGTAGTAATGTTTATGCTAAGAAAAGGCGTATCAAAGAGCAAACTAAAGGTTGATCTCAACTTCTTGGTCAAAAGGGGCAACAAGCTCGCCGGAAAAGCCATAGGCAACCTCATCATGTTCCACAACCACCACTCCTCCTCCTTCAGTTGCCGTTCCAACGACGCCGTCTCCTTTGTTTCACCAAGAGAATACGAGTTCAGCTGCAGCAACAGCCCGGCATTTTACCCTCTCTACACTCACCACAAACGCAAACACCACCACCTTCACCAATTCTCCAAGTCTAGCAAATACGAAGACGTCACCACCGTTGCGGCGGTGCAGAAAATGCTGGAAATGTTGAACAAGGAGGTGGTTGTGGAGGCGTCTCCGTTGATCCTTCCTGGATTCGGAAAAAGTCCCATGGTCAGACAACTCAGAATCACAGACTCACCTTTCCCGTTAAAGGACGAGGATCAAGATAATGGAAAAGTGGACAAAGCAGCCGAGGAGTTCATCAAGAAGTTCTACAAGGACCTCAAGTTGCAAAAGTCTACTTGCATCTTCGAACATTCACCTTACCATGACCTGTGGGGCAGATGAATTACGATGATCTTAATTTCCATTTCTGGCTATAAACTGAGTATGCATATACTGTTACTAGCGATCCAAGAATTGCATGCATTCTCAAAACAAGTTGGTGCACCTCTACACGTCGTTCGATCGAGATTATTCAGCTTTTGTCATGTCAAATTCGTTATCACAGGATCTTAATCAAAATGGTCAATACCTCTGATCTCACACAGTTACCAGTCCATCGACCGTGTGACTTTTGATTTTTTTTTCCTGCGTGGCAAGTAGCTGGGTGTGGGGTTTCCCGATCGGTTAGTTAATGATTATGTGAAGGTGCTTGCTATGTTTTTACCTCGTCTTGAGCTTTACCCGACAATAATCATGAGTTTTGGTTCTTAAGAATGCAGTTCAATTTCTTTCGTGTTTTATGTCACAATGTTTTCCTTACTTCCTATTCTATTTCCATGTCTTAACTCCAATTGTTTTAGTCAGTATCTAAAAAGACAACTAAGACGAATTGAATTTGGTATAGCAACAAGAAAGCTACCAGTAATCAATTTCATGTCCTTTCATGGAACCCAGTACAAGCTTTACTTAATTTGGTATTATGGTGCGGGCACATATATTATTAACTTTCGAGGTTGTTGAGTGGGAGGGTTGGATTTATGAGGCGCTTTTAAAGAGTTTAGCCTTTCCGTTGCTTTCGATGTTAGGGGTAGTAATGGATTTAAATGGCTATGTGTTACTCGTGTAGTTGAGAGGTCACCTGCTGCCATGCACGAATGGCACCAAATTTTCCCATATAAAATACTGCTATTGTAAGTGAAGAAGATGAAGATGCCCTTCGCTGGCTTCCAGCTCGCTTTCAATCTTTGTTCCTGATTCACTTTACATTATTGGCCCTATTGGCTATGGAAACTTTGCTTTTATTTTCATTTTTTAATTTCCGTACTTGTTTTAGGGGATGAATAATAAGAATCCAATCTCATAAATGTTTTTATTATTCATAAACAATCAAGAGGGGAAGGGACAAAGTTGAACTTAATAAGAAATATCTTCAATATTCCCATATCAAATCAATCGTTTATTGGCTTGAAAATATTGTTATGTAAAATTTCTACCACACGATTGCTTAATCTAACGGTTGAAGTTCTGAAACAACTACATACCACTTCACTGATCGGGAAACGAAACTTGTGTGGTTGATTGATTCATAGACTCAGAGGTTTCTGTAACATCATGTGCATATGCGTCCTTTCATCCCGATTGCTGATTGATTAGGGTCATTAATTTGGTAGCTGAAAAACCAAATTACATCACAATCAATCACTTAAAATTAATAGACGGTTCAGCAAATGATTTAAGAGTTGATAGAAGAGCTCTTCACCAGTTATGTATGTACTGGAATTGGTGTGATATTATGTTAATTGGTGTGATATTATGTTAAGTGACCGTTTTATCACAATAGCTTAAGTTGTTGTGTGAGGTCAATTTAATTGGTTTTATATATTCTCTAACACATCCCCTCAAATGAAAGCCCTTTAGGCTTGAAACTTGCACATACCTACTTTATCTTATGCTTAATTTAATTAGAATAGGTGAGTAGTAGGATTCGAACTCATAACCATTTGGTCATTGAGGCTCTGATACCATGTTAAGTGACTGTTTCATCACAATAGCTTAAACTGTTGTGTGAGGCCAACTTAATTAGTTTTATATATTCTCTAACATATTCAAGCTTGGTCTCATCCCAAGTCAACGAACTAAACCCAATTAACTGAGTCTTTTGTTATGACTGCCAAAATCTGGTCCAACTCAAGCTTGATATTTATAAGCAAAATGTCATCATTTTTATATTTTTAATTTAAAAAATAATTTAAATCGGGTCAAGTTGAGTTAAGCTTTAGCTCGACACGGGTCACCTTAAGCCCAATCACTCTCAGGCTCAAGCCTCCTGACTTAAGCCCTGACTCCAACAATAGGATTCAAGCCCTAGACTATTATCATCTTTCTCTAAGGCTCCATAAAGTATTATTATCGAATTGAACAGAAAAATTTTAAATTGTAGAAGATCACGAGTGTGACAAAGAGTAGGTGAAGGATTGTGTGATGGCTGTGCTCCAGGATGGAAGGACTGTCTCTCTCAAGCACTTAAAGGACGGGCTCCTTTTCTTCTACACTAAACTCCCTCTCTTTGATTGAAGCTTATCTTGTGTTTCACCCGTTAATCACATGATTGTAGAATTGTGAACGCCATTCTTTTTATATTTCATTTCAAAATTTATTTTCGTCGCCTAGTTTGTAGGCGCATGGCATGCACGAGTTGATCATGACTTTTGAGTCTGACTCTTCAATCAAGTCTCAACTTTGGTTTCTTCTCAATAAAGAAATAAATGTCTAGCTATATTTATCAAATTCAGATGTCGTTGCTTAGTACCTTTGGTTGTTTAAAAATGATGCCAATGGTTCCTAGACTTGCGTTGTTAGGTCTGCGTCTTACTTTTCTACGACTTTGGAGACCAAACGGAGATGGATTAGCAGAAGTAAACAACTATATACGCGTTCTTTAGCTGAGTTCGCTGGTCCTGAGAGAAAACTTTAATGAGTTCGTCCCCAAGAACTTTGAGACTTTACTTCAAAGAAGAGCCTATGCGGGTTTGGTGTGGGGCTGTTATAGATAGCGGTTGGTTCGTGTTTATTACATTTCGATATCAATTGCTTAAAGCTACAAGTACTAACTCTACAAGTCAACAAATAGGCACTTAAAAAAGAAGCCAAACAATTTGTACAAACATAATTTTTCATTCACAATCACAACTATTGTTATCTCACTTAGGAGTTAGGACCACACTCTTTAAAGTTAGATTCAAATAATATGTTTTTTTTATATAAAAAAATCATTTCAAAATTTCCACCACCGTTGTCTCCTTTGCTCTTGCTCAAGTTCATTAGGGTTGAGGCCAGAATACTGACCAACCCGATCAACCGTCTAAGGTTGGACCGTTTAGGTTTGACGCTTCACACTGCTGAGCTCTGTGTTGAGATCTTTATGGTGGGCTCTTAGTTTATGTAAGCTTGCCTTGGGATCTAATGGACCACAACAGCCCACAAGCTTTAGATCAGCTGACTGGATAGGCCAACCAAGACGTCCACTGTAGTTTCCGCCTTAGCGTGTTGAGTAGCATTAACCCAATTTCTTCAATTCTCTAATATTAATAACGAATTTTGCCTTGAGAGTTGAGACGCAGAATTAATCTATGGTCTGTTAATGAAAGTAGTAATACAATTCATGAGAATAATAATAAATCCTATTGATCTCTAAACCAAAGTTATTTTTTCCATTTCTTTTACTTTTTCTCGGGAAAAGCCACTGAGATCAAGCCTAGCGTTGAATCGAAGATCAGTCCATCGTTGATGCATGGGAGCTTGCGGATGATCCTAATCTAGGGCTAAGTCTTTTGTCTATTTCAATTGGAGATATTATTCAATGGCTTCGTGGCTCAAAGCCGCTGAAGGTATGGATCTGATTTTCACATTTCGTCTCCTTAATCTCGATGGGCGTTTATTGATCTATTGTTGTCTCGTAATTCTGTTCCAATGCTAATTTTTTAATTTTGATTTATGATTATAATTTTTGGGCTTGTACCAAATATGTATAGATGTTGGGATTAGGAATGAGTATCTTATGATTTGTTGGTGTAATTTAGAGTTAAACTGGTGCATACCATTTTCTTGTTTTGGTTTGCAATCGAAGATAAGAGTGAGGAAGCCTGACACTGTATACATTAGATTTCCATGGGCTGAAATGAACTTAATGGCAGGATGACCGTTGTCGAGGACAGTAGTTGGAGACATTGTCTTAGTTTGAATATGGAATGGAATTTACTGCCTATGTTGTCAATCCAAATTGGCAAGTGCTCTGTGAATACGAGATTATCCGATTGATTTTAGCGCTATGCCTCATGATCCGTAGAGTTACAATGACTGTGCTCATGTTTAGGCTCTTCTTTGCTTTTGTTTTTTTTTGTTGGATTTAAGTGTGTGATGGGCAGCTTGTACTCTTTTGTTTTGCTTGGAAGGATAAGGTGCAAAGCAACTTATTTGAACGGTCTCAGAAACTTAATGACCTCTGTGCCATGTGTTCTTGCTTAAAGCATATTATATTTTATTTCTCTTCACTAGAATCCTATACTCTTACTAAAGTTTCTCCACAGTATCTGTTACTGACAAGGTTATCATAGGGTTCTTATTTCATCCTTTATTTTAAGAAGCTGATAATTAGTTACTTGTTTATAACAGGATTGTTTGAAGTTGTAGACCGAAGGGCAAAGCTGGTCGTTGGTGACAAGCCTGAAGATCATCCTGATCTTCAGCCACCAGGTGACTCATATTTATCTTCTTATTTCGAATTTCATGGTTTCTTTCTTCTTTTCTGTTTTCTTTTGTTTTGATATTTGAAGTGATCTTATCATGTGAGAATAGCCTTTTCTTCTACATGCACAGCTTTATGTTTTTACAAACTTGATCTTTATTTTATTTTGGCGAGTAAACATTGTCCTACTGACATCCTGTGCCCCAGTATTCTTAGTTGCAATCAGAATGATAGATTAACTAATGAAAGCAACTCACTGTGGCATAAATTATATTGTGAATGTATAAAACAGGATCTACTGCCATTCACAAGTACATTTGGGCTTTACATCCAGCTGAGTATCTAGTGATGGCTTGCTAAAATTGTTCCAGACAGCTTAAATTGTTATCTAGAAAGAACGCCGGTCCACTCAAAGTTACCCAAACATGGATTATGCTGTTTAATAATGCAACACCCTTGGAAAAAGAGTCATATTTACTCTACTAATTGTGTATTGTTAACTCTCCTTTTTTTGTGTGATTTTAAGCATCTAATGGTCAAGGGTCTCAACCTAAGAGGAAAAAGTCCAGGCCAAAGGTACTTCTCCACATACCTTTTAGCTTTGGGTAATGCTTAACTATACTGATACAAACTACATACTTCTATGTCTTGGGCAGCATCTGGGCGATTTAGCTTACACTTAGATTTCTTTTCAGGCTCAAAAGAAGCTTTCCACTAATGAATCTCAAAATATTGATGCTGCAAAGGAGATAAGTAGTCCACAAACATCAAAGTCTAGTGTGCCATCTCACAAAGATGGGCCTGTTCTTTCTGTCGAAAATGATGGCACCCCTTCTAGCATGTCCGATGACCAAAGAAGCACTCAACAACAATATAATACTGGAAAAGCTTCCTCCATTGGAAGTTCAGAAAATGAGTTAGATCAAAATGATGCTGAACGTTTAGAAGTATCTGTCACTACAGCTGATACTGATGCTGCTACTGCTACATCCACTACAAATGTTGAGCTTCTCAATGAGAATGCGTCTGAAGTTCCTATATATCTTGTTTCCTTGCAAGAACATGGCAAAGACTTGGAGAATCTTGTTGGAGATAATATTACAAAAGAAATCAAATCACAGAATGCTGACGTTTCTTCAAAGATTGACCAAGAGACATCTCAAATAGCGGAAAATGAATCTCCTGTTAAGATTGGAACTCAGTTTAATGATGTCGATCATAAGGTTGAACCTCTTGTCGATCATAACATTGAACCTCTTGTCGATCAAAAGAAGCAGCATGGGCATAAAGTTGATACTTCTTTAAAATTGCAGGACCAGCTCGATGAGGTACATTCTTCATGTGTCCAGTGCTACTATTAATATTGGTGTCTAGTGCTACTTATGTATTATAAAAATATTTACTACAACTGATAGAGCTTTCAGGTTCTTGTCATGTTTGCCTTATTAATTATTACTGATGATTCATTTAGTTGGTTTTTAGGCTCAAGGACTGTTGAAGACTGCAGTTTCCACTGGTCAGTCGAAAGAGGCACGGTTAGCACGGGTAAGTGTCAGTTAACATGTCTGTTTTATAAACTTGAAAGCTATTAGCATTTCTTTTGTTTAGCACTTAATTGAGCTGCTATCATATTTAAATTGATCAGATTTCTTCCATATTGTTATTTCCATCAAAAAAAAAAAATTTCTGGAAGTTACTTGGCATATGGTGCTGATGTATCTCATAATTACATGGCCTAAGCATTATCACATGAGGGTTTTTGACTGGAGAACATATCAAATAGATAATCGTGTCAACCACTTAGCTCTTTTCACTAGCACAGTTGACCTTTGAAATGTCAACATGCAGGTTTGCACTGGACTCCAAGCGCGTGTTCAAGAATACAAGTATGAAAATGCACAACTGGAGGAACTTCTCAGTGCAGAGGTGAATGAAGAATTTATATTCTGTGTTACTTGACATGTATATCATCTAGTCTTTGGAGTTGTATTTAGCATTTTGGATGCTGCCTTAACAGAGAGAACTCACTAAATCATACGAGGCTCGCATAAAGCAGCTACAGCAAGATTTGTCTATATCCAAGAGTGAAGTGACACGAGTGGAGTTGAATATGGCTGAGGCCTTGGCTGCCAAAAATGCAGAAATTGGTGCACTTGTTAGTTCAATGGAGACAGTTAAGAAACAGGCTGCTTTATCTGAAGGGAATTTAGCTTCCTTGCAGGTTACTCATGCTTGCCTTTTATAACTCGATGCAAGGCCTCTTCTTTACTCTCCTTTCTTTAGATCTCTATTTAGACCTAAATTATCTGCTGCGACAGCCAAAAAATAAGTTTCAATGAGAAGCTTTTTTCTTCATTTATGCGAAGGACAAGATGTTATATAGATTAAGTTTCTACAAGTATGGGTTGATGCTGAAATCCTTTGATGCCTACAATGTGTTTACTATTATCAGAATGAGCAAACTAGATTTGATTTTGTTGCTTTGACTGTGTAGGAACATTTAGCCATGTCTAGATGATGTGTGCTGTTACCGGGCCTCCTATTTTACATTTAAAGTATGATGCCTCATAAGTGGTTTGGGATATTTCCACTTCCATGTATAGAAGTACCATGCAGTCTGAAACTGCCCAACATTTCAAATAGTTATGGAAATGCGCCAGAAATTTGGCAAAGAGCTTTGTTTAATGCCAGACATTTTAATGAAACAAATAACAAGCTTTTCTTCAACTTTGTGTAATCTGTTACTAGAATTAGATCGCAGCTTTTTGAATATTATTTTCTCTGTATCACTTTCTCTCTTCTTATATATTATAAACGAGATTATATAAAATATATCATGCAACCGTACTTCATCATTTTCTTATGTTTTACAAATTCCTTCTCATTCTTTTATGTATTCCAAGTCTCTGGCCTTCTCTTCCTCTTCTCTTGAACATTACATTTTAAATAAATTGTGAAGAATCATTTACATCTTTTCATGTAGCAGCACTGTCTTATTTTCAGGCAAACATGGAGTCTATCATGAGGAATAGGGAACTAACTGAGACAAGAATGATGCAGGTACGGCAGTTGGTCTTCCTCATTTCTAACATTTCTTTTAGATTCTTTTGTTTTGATTTGCATATTATTTTGGGAATCTGATTTATCATTTAGTATTTATCAGGCTCTACGAGAGGAGTTAGCTTCTGCTGAGCGGAGGGCGGAAGAAGAACATTTGGCTCATAATGCTACCAAAATGGTCTGTGCCTTGATATCTTCATGCTTAAGCTATTAATTAAGCCCAATTGACTTGCATTATAATATCTTTGCTTCTGAAATAGGCAGCCATGGAAAGGGAAGTGGAACTGGAGCATAGAGCTGCTGAGGCCTCTACAGCTCTAGCCAGGACCCAGGTAAGTATAAACATGCCATGTGTTTTTGCTGCTAAATGATATATTGCCCTTCACTGAGCTTTCAAGTAGTTAATAATTGTAACAATCATTTCCTAGCTACCAGCTTTTCACCTTTAGAAGATGTTAGACTAGTCAAATTTCAACCTTCTCCAGCTGCCTTCTGCATTTGAATTGTCTGTAGTAACACAGTTGTAAGTTGTATGTTTTAGCAGAAAATAATGTGTTAGCTTGAGTTCAAGCTTAGTCTGATGTTAACAGATCCAGTGCATACCAAAACTTTCATCTCAAACTCCATATTTCCCTAACATTGAATGCTGTTATTTGGCTCTCTCCTCAGAGGATTGCAGATGAGAGGACAACCAAAGCACAAGAACTTGAGCAGAAAGTTGCCCTTCTTGAGGTACAAAGTAAAAGACAAACATAATTGTCCCTACATTTTTCTGAAATGTCTTGGGTTTCTGCTAATATGTTGCCCAAACTTATTGCGATAAATCATCAGGTTGAATGTTCATCATTAAATCAAGAATTACAAGACATGGAAGCTCGGGCTCGCTGGGGACAAAAGAAATCTTCAGAAGAGGCAAATCAAGTGATTCAGGTACACCATTGTAAGGGTCTAGATTGTACTCTTTGAAATAGATGGTTCAACGTCGTTATCAGGATTTCTTATCAAGATATTTTAGATATGCATAACACTGTATGGACTGAAAATTTACTTAATTAATTACACTATTGTAGAACTTAACATTATGCTGAAGATTTGTTTTCCAATCATCCATTTGGATAGTGATTTGCAAATATGAAACTTCTTTTGTGGGTCAACTTAATTGAATGAAATACTGTAATACAAGTGACCTCTCCAAGTAGAAAGCTCATATTCTTTGTTCCCCGAATTTCTGATAACACTATCAGTGCATAAACCTTTTCAATTAAACATGCATTAGGATATATATAACCATTTGTTATGTGGAATTATGTGGTCTATATGCATGTTTTATTTTCTCAATTTAAAGGCCCCTTAAAAGAAATCAGATAAATCTGTTAAATGATCTGGGGGTGGATGTGAAATCCAATAGTAGATCATGCTCTTATTGTATTGATTTTTTTTTTTAATTTTGGTTTACATGGGACTATAAATTGTGCCTTCTACTTGGGGAGGGGATTACTAAGACCATCTGATCTATGAGCTCAGTAGTGAATTATTCTTTTAATGCATAAAAACTTTACGGTATTATCTTTATCCATCAGGGTGATGGGTGATATTGCAATTTCATGAATGATTATACATGTAAATATGAATTTGAAGCTTAGGAAGTCTACTTGAAGTGCAACAAAATTTTAAGGGATATTCATGTAGTAGAAATATAATTTGAAGCTTAGTGCGGAAATACTGAACAGCTGTATTTCTTTTCTTATTTTCATCAGTACAACGTTACATGTATTTATAGAAATAGAGCTAGCTAATTTAGGAAACAAGTATCTGTACATAATCTTCTAATAACTATACATAATCTCCTAATATTTGTACACAATATCAGATCTGATACATGTTATCTGATCTGATTTATTGACTTTTAGGAGTCAATAATATCTTAGGAAATATTCAGCTGAATATTTCCCAACACTCCCCCTCAAGCTGGCTTGTATATGTCTTCCATGCCCAGCTTGGTAACTAGATCATTGAACTGCCTTTTGTGTAATCCCTTTGTGAGAATATCAGCTACCTGTTGTGATGTTGGAATGTAGGGAACACAAATTGATCCTTCTTCAATCTTCTCTTTGATAAAGTGCTTGTCAACCTCAACATGTTTTGTTTTATCATGTAGAACAGGATTGTGAGCAATTGAAATTGTTGCTTTATTATCACAATATACTTTTATAGGAATTGAAATAGGAATTTGTAGTTCACTAAGTACTCTTTTAATCCATAAAACTTCACAAATTCCATTTGCCATTGAACGAAACTTAGCTTCAGCACTGCTTCTAGCAACCACACATTGTTTCTTACTCCTCCAAGTAACCAAATTACCACAACAAATGTGCAATAGCCTAAAATTGATCTTCTATCAGTTGCACTTCCTGCCCATTCAGCATCAGTATAAACTTCAACTTGGATTTTGTTCTGCTTTCGAAACATTATACCTTATCCAAGAGTTCCTTTTAGATATCTTATGATCCTATATACAACATCCAGATGTTCTTGGTCTGGAGAATGCATAAATTGACTTACTAAGCGCACAGCAAAAGCTATACCCGGTTTGGTATGAGATAGGCATATTAATCTCCCAACTAGTTGCTAGTATTTCTCCTTATTAATAACATTTTCAGGTTGTACTAGTCTAAAATTTACATCAATTTCAACAGGAGATTAAACTGCCTTGCATCCTAGTAACCCAGTCTCATTTAATAGGTCCAAAATGTTTTTCCTTTGTTTTACAAATATTCCATACTTAGATCTAGCAAACTCCATTCCAAGGAAGTATTTAAGGGGTCTAAGATCTTTAATCTCAAATTCTTTGGCTAATCTCTTCTTCAACTTTACTATTTCAGGTACATCATCTCCTGTTATGATAATGTCATCTACATAAACAATGAGAATAG
>JANSVB020000164.1:2032931-2045059 GCA_025504935.2 Erythroxylum haughtii | reverse complement strand
TATTTAATGGGGACAGTGGATCCCACGGGAGACTTAGAGAGTGATGAAGTTTGCATAATCCTGTATGTGTATACTTGGCACACACGGCCGCACACAGGCACACACACACTAACAATGTTTTCCAAATTTGTTCACATAAATCTTTATCCTTGCAAGTTTGCCCGTACGAGACAAGCGGTTACTATGGCTGTGATGAGCAAATTTTATAATACTCTGGAAATTATTTGTGAAACTGTATTAAAATTCCAGAAAATTTTCAGACATGCTTTATGTGAACTGTTCTAAAGGTCAAATAGCTATTAGTTATTTTCAATCATGATTTTTTATCTCAGTTTTGACAAGCATGTAAACTCTGGCCTTGAGACTAGTTTCATGACTTATCCCAGTAGGGAGTGGCTTTACTTTGGTTTATAAGGTTTCTGTTGAAGCAATTGCTACATGCTAGCTTTTTGGGTGTATCCTTGATGTGTGCGTTGAGAATGAATTCTTTAATTACAAGGATGCCATTGAGTCTTGATCATTCATTGGGTTTTCTTTCTCCTTTTTCTTTTTAACTACATATTTATAATCTTGTCTTCTGGTGAAATGTATAGAGATCATGGCCATGTGTCTGGGAAGGTATTAGTCTATCGGAATCCTGGCTTACATTTCGGAGATGTACATATTATGAAGGCCACTCACGTTAAAGGTTTAGAAGCTTATGTTGGAAATGCTAAATATGCTATATTCTTCCCACGTAAAGGACCAAGGTCTCTGGCAGATGAACTTGCGGGAGGTGACTTTGATGGTGATATGTACTTCGTGTCAAGAAATCCTCAGGTAACAATTTATGTTCCTTTTATTTTATGCTTCTGAATATTACTGCTTTCATATGTGATATGCAGTTAGCTTTTTGTTTCTTGCTCTCAATATTCTAGCTTTCGTATGTGATAAGCAATTATATCTTTGTCTTGCTCTGAATATTCTTGCTTACGTATGTGATATGCATTTCACATCATCTGTGTGATGATTATTATTGTGTCCAGTATCTTCCAATTGACATTATTATTGTGTCCAGTATCCTCCAATTGACAATTTTATGTTATATACAATTAAAATAATTGTCTTGAATGTAGATGTGAAATATGCATGATTAAAATGTTTATGGTATATTGATTATTCGTAGATTTTTTTAATCATCATTGCTAATTTGACTGAAAGCAGTGGTTGTCTTCACCTCTTTGTGGAAGCAATCGTAGGTTAAATTCCTCTACATTTCGGGCAATTTTCCCAATTAAAATTTTCTGCAATGCTTTGTCTTAACTACCTGCATCATGTTCAAACATTGAGAACTGTATAAGTGTATGCATTGCAGCGAAAATGAATCCTATAAAATGTGGATTGTACGGTTGTTCTTTAAGACCATAAAATGTTCGTCATTGTGGGGCTTGTTTTATCCATCTTTTTTCTTGCACAATTAGGGTTTCTTTCAGGATGTATGGGCACTTGAATTGATCTAGTTCTTTATTGATACTTTTGTACCAGAATTTGGAATTGTGCATAAAACAGGGGATTTTTTTTTTTTGGTTCTTATCTCACAGTAAGTTCAAAGATAAAGCATCTCGTTTTGATGTGTCTTCAGTTACTGGAGACTTTTAAACAGAGTGAACCTTGGACTTCTTCTTCTCCAATACGTAATGTCCCCACCAAAAGGCCTAATGAATTATCTGATGAGAGATTGGAGGGGGAACTTTTCAGACGATTTTTGGTAACTAGGTTTTTCCCGAGGTACGAATTTCATTACATACATGACATATGTTCCTTCTGGTGATGTTTTGTGGAATTTCTTAAAATCTTGTTGCTTTATCGGAAAGTGAATATCTTGGCGGGCTCAACTTATAATAGCAGGCAATACAGGCTAGTAGTCAAATATCAAAATAAGTACCTGAATTAATATGCCTAGGTAATATTTCTATGTAGGAAATATAGCATAATGACACTAAATCAAGTTAAATCAGTCTTTTAACATATTGCAACATATGTAATTTTGTATTCTTTCTGATTAGTTTAGCTTTCTGGTCACAGATTTCTTCTAACCATGTTTTGCATTCTGCTCCCAGTTACACTGTGGGCCTGGCAGCTGACAGCTGGCTAGCAATGATGGACCGATATTTGACGCTAGGGGAACTTGACGCTGCTGAGAAGAATCTTTTGAGGATGAATATGTGCCGGTTGATTGACTTGTATTATGATGCTCTGGATGCACCTAAAAGTGGAGAAAAGGTTACTTCTGCAACTCTTTTCTGCTTTCAGCTGCAGATGAAGAGTTTCTCCTTGTATATTTGCCGTATCATTAGTCATGAATGCTGTTAGTTGCAGATTGAATCTCCTGTGATATTACTACTAACTATAATCCTAATATGTGCCCCTCGGATTTATCCTGAAGTCTACCTTACCTGGAACGTTTCTTTCCCAGGGTCGGAAATTCGTACTGTTATTGCTGATCTGATGTTGACTCTAACAGCTGTCCTTTAAAAATTGAACCAGAATGTTAAAATATGAGAAGCTGGTCGCAAATCCCCGATTAATATGCATTAAATGTCTCGACTACGAGGAAACTAGGTTGTAAACAATTAGAACATGCATTCTTGAGTTATATTGGTTTTGCTGAATTCGTTTCAGTGGTTGCATACCTCATGTTTCATTTCGACATCCAAGCTAGGGACTTACATTGCCCTTGGGGATGTAATATTTGTGATATCATATGCATCTAAAGAAAGACATTGTCGTATTTATCAATCGGCATATGTGTTGCACGTCGTTTTAGTTCTAATGTTTTATGGCTTTGTTGGATAGTTGGAGAAGACTAACTGGGTTAGGATTAGATTATCTTTGGTAAAAGTTACTCAAATATTGAACTGAATGTAATCAAAGATATATTGCTTTGCCCTTCCTTTATTTGGTTGTTCACGAAAGTTTTCATGTAATGGAATTTATATTGGGCAATATTCCTTTTAACAACATAATTATAATTGCCTACTTGATCATACTTAGTGCTATTTTGTACATTTTTTTAATTAAATTGTAGCCTCAATTCTGCAACATTTCATTAGTGCTTTTTGTGTTAAATGAAAACCTCCAGGCCTTAACTCTTAAGAATTTTTGCATACAGACTTTTAACAGGAGTGCAGTATTCTAACTATAAATACCTTCATATAGTTTCCTACATAAGATGCCCAAATTAAATGCAAGGCAGATTATTTTGAAGATATTGGTTGTTTGTTTCACACATAAGTGTTACTTGTTCCTTTTCGTATATATGGACAGCTAAAGAAACTGCATTCGCATTGGCCTTTGGAGTGGCTTCTTTTCTTTTGTATCTACTTTTTATTGCCTGATATTTAATTTAAATAATCTTGTCCTTTGCTTGCAGGTTGAAATTCCTGAAGAATTGAAGGCTGAATTATTTCCACACCATATGGATAGGGGAGACAGGTCTTACAAGTCTACTTCTGTTTTGGGGGAAATTTATGATGAGGTCAAATCATATGAAGATGACGCCGATTCCAAGACGATTGGTAAGAAGAATCACACTCACTCAGTGATACTTTAAACTTCGTTGGACGATTTGATTCTGTCTTTAGATGTAATTTCTTTCCATTGATCTTTCTTTTAGCCTGATTATTTAGGCCTTTATGGTCATCTGTTTCTAATTTGTCAGAAGTGTGGAAACTCCCTCTTTTTGATCAAGAAGTTTCCGATTCAAGCCTTGCGAAATGGAATTCCTTGTACGAACAGTATAGGCAAGAGATGAGTGCCGCCTGTCAGCTCAATAATAAAGAGATAAAGAGTGGAGCTGCAGATGATATCCACCAAAAATATATCGAGGTCCGTTCTTTGGCTATATTTCTCTACTTTCCATAATCAACTTCAAATTTGGTAACTCCCCTTAACACTAACTATTATCTTCTTGCCCATCCCAATAATGTCGGTCCAGAAGCTATATGAAGCATCGGACATTAGTTTGAGCAACAGGACTAAGAAAGACATCTATGATGAGGCCCTCGCCATATATCATGTTGCCTACGATTATGCTGTTAAAAAACAGCAACCCGCAAGATGTGGTTTTGCCTGGAAAGTTGCAGGTTCAGCCCTTTGTCAACTTTACCTCAAGTTGAGGGGTGAGAGGCCCGCAATCTGCTCACTATCTGCCCTCCGGGGAATGTAATTACTGCACATTCCACAATGTGCAATAGGATGGTTCGTGAATGTTGTATAATATATCGTATGGATATTTGTCTACAGTATATAATTATGCAGCACATTGTACATATGCCCTACTCCATTATTATCTGGAAGTATTAGATTGGAGCTTCCACGAAGTGTTCAATCAGGAAATGTCGCGTTGAATTTTCGGATGTCATCCATCCATGTTGTGCGTATGTTCATACATGCGGGAGACTCACCAACTTAATGTGTTACAAACTAGGATACAAGAGAGGAAGGGAAGTCTGATACGAGGATGAGAGTGATTGCTAGTCTCTTGTACTTTTTTTGGCAGCTAGCTTTTGTATGGATTCAAATCTGTATGAGTATCCTTGTATCGCTGGCTCAAGTAAGTGCTATATTTGATTGGTGGAAATCTACAAAACAAACAAGGGTAAGTATTGCTTAAAATTACAGCCATAGCAGTTAACCATAAACAAATCAACTTCGGACTTTTCAACATACTTGGGAGGATTGTCTTCTGACTTGCAAGTTGGTAAGCATTCAACAAGACAATCATGGCTGGGCTCAGCAAAAAATGCGATCTGCCACAAGACAAATGCAGTTAAGACGTAAATATTGCTTTCTTTAAGAAGCAAATCAAGCAAAATAATCCAACAGTACCATATCAGTATATTAACATGCAAGCAACTTTGGTTATTTGCTCGATATATCTATTAGCGGTGATAACTTTAAATGAATGACTTGTTAAAGGTTGAAATAGAAACCTTGGCTGGCCATTTGTGTTAGTTTCATTGCTACCAACACATGGATCAGTCCAGGTAAAATGAAAAAAAATATATGTTGAGAAAAATGTGGTGATACTTTTGGATTGAGAAGGAAAATGAAATAAGATACCTACCGAATATCGATCTTGGCCACTACCTAAAACTCTGTGCAGCGTAGACCTGTTTGAAATGAAACAAAGTGAATATTTGGGCTCATGCTGAGTTGGGAGGGTGATGTAAGGAAGCAAAGCATCAAAAGAGGGTACATTTCTTGATGAATATTTAGAACAAAACCACCAAATCATAGTCCTCTAGTGTATGTCAAAGAAAGCTTACAGTTTTGAAGCAAAATACAAAACAGGAAGCTTTATAGGTAATAAAGCAAACTGATTGCATTGAACAATGGAAATGATATTTGAAGGTCTTATTACTGAGAATGGAAGTTACTTGAATATACAGTTGCTCAAGCGCTCCAACATGTCACCAAGATTCACTACAAATGCTCTGCAAAAGATGAACCAGAGAGACAATAGTAATATAACTCTTGTCAAATACTGAACTTCTTCATCCAATTAGCAAACATATATAGAAATGTGATTTCATATTGACCGAGTGCGTAGTTGCAGAATCAACAGTTTTCAGAGACTTATTCACTGCTAAAAGCAAAAGGGCTCAAGCAAAATGTCAAGATTGTCAGCTGATTGTATCCATCATTTTTAACTAGTAAACCTATCTATCATGCTCACCGTATCAAATATATTTGCTTCCTTTATTACAAGAAGAGAATTAAGGATATTAGATTAGAGTTTAATGATCAACTGCTGCTATCCAGGTACACTGTAAATCAAAGGACTTCTATTCCATTGAATCCTTCAATACAACTAGGTTTGATTCACTAAAATCCACAAAAATTGGCCATTAAAACTGAAAAGTTCTTGCCACTAACCTGACAATTCATCCCCACCTAGTCCAGTTTCATAAATAGACATTGAACATATAAGATGTCTGACACAAACAATCCATTCGAGGCAAATAACTATTTTATTTGACAGGTTAATTATCAAAAAAGGCCCAAAATTTTGCCAATTTTTTAATTATAGTTTAAACTTTAAAAAGTAGCAAGAAAATGTCCAAATTTTCAATTTTTTTTCAATTCTAGCCCAAACTTTAAAAAATAGCAATAAAATTATCAAATGTTCAATTTTTTTTATTGTAGCTCGACGTAGCTTGCCACGTGTTTCAAAAACTTTAACTATTAATACACATTAGTCAAAATTAACAACACAAATAAATATTAATGAAACGATATCGTTTAATCACATAATTAAAATGATGTCGTTCTCTAAATCAGATTATGCAACTCCTACGACCTTATACTTTGATTTCAATTTTTTCCTTCGTTTTTATTTTGTTCTATTGATGCCCTCACACTAAGGGCTAAGAGAATAAACTGAAAACGAATAGCTTACTGGTGCAGTACATTATAATGCGAGAGTAATTTGGAGCGTCAGAAGAATAAATAGAAAACAAAGGGTTGAAAACATCGGGAGAACAACAGATAACGTCAAGTTAGAAGTTAAAAAAATTGAAAGTTTAAGTATTTTATTGTCATTTTTTGAAGTTTGGGATAGAATTGAAAAAATTGAAAGTTTTGGTTTTTTTTAATAATTAACCCTTATTTTACCTTGCAAGTAATGCTAACGAAAGAATTGCATATTTTTAGTATCATTGAATGTAATGCAACGCTTGAGCATGCAAACCTAGAGCTGGAAGGATAAGTCAATTCCTAAACCATCAAGTATCTAAAACCACTACAGTTCTGTACAGGCTCACCCTTTCACAGGTGCAATATATTCCCATATTTGAGGATGGGCATCCTTATCCTTGCAGATCTGCAGGGACATGATAACAAATACATTTACTAATCATGCTACTCAGAAGGAAAAGTTGAAAAGAAAGCCAATGACATAGCTAAAGTCATGCCCTGGTGCATACTTGGAGACCATAGACATCATCAGTGGCCAAGAGGGTTATCAAGCCATAGTCCGAATGCGCTCCAGCTCCATATATTCCATTTAATGGATCAGAAATCCGGCCTAAACAGACAGAAATATTGGTTAGACCACAGTCACAAGTGTATCTAAGAAGGTCTACGACCTTCAGTTGAAAATTCAACCTTCATAATGCAGTAACCGCAAAATTGCAATTGATTGGCCGAGCATAGCTGGCTTATCAAAGAAATCAGCTTCCAGTTCAAGTGCAAGTGCTATGATCCTAGCAACTGCTCTTGCCACTTCTCTGCATGTAAGCGAAAATATATACATTTATATATATATATATAGATCTAAGTTCAATTGATACAATAGCCTTCATAAGATCGAATACTATAGGCTATAGCAAGAAATCCAACAAATATCATAAAACATCATAGCCTAAAGAGGTGAACTCAAATACAATAGAGTTAGAAAGACGAGAGCTTACAGTGCTTTTCGATGAAACTGTTCCATGGTTTCCCTCCAACTTGGCAAAAGATCTACAAAACAGCAGTAACCCAGAAGTGAAAACCATACATCAACTAATTGAAGTGAAGGCCTCTAACTGTAAGAAGTGTGTGTAACGTGTATACCAGCAGAAGGCCATCTATTGGGACCGTAAAATGGCTTGTCAGCATCAGAGTCACCTTCAGGGACTTCAACTCCAATATAATAACCCTCCTTGTAATCGCCTATTAACCACTCACGCAAAAGAAAACAAAACAAACTAAAAAAATCATCAAACCCTATTTTCTATGCAAAACCAGATACTTAAAGAAGAGGAAAAGCAAAGAACTTGAACCATGGACTTGATTATCAGCATCTAGCCGCTCATCCAAAACAGGGGTATATCCCCTATTATTCTCGTTCCTTAATAACTTCATTTTCTCAGCCAATGGCAACTCAAAGAACTTCCTGCTTTCCGCGAAAACCTCGTCCATGAAATCCTGGCTTATCCCATGATTTACCAAGTAAAAGAACCCACAATCCAAGCATGCCTGAACAACCCACCAACACATTTCTTTCGATTAAAATGAATAAAAACTACAACCTTCACGTAAACAGAAATGAGTCGGCGTCATATTTTGAAGAAAGTAACCTGCTTCAGTAAAAACACGGATTGTTGCACATCGGGGCTGGAGATATCGATAAAATTGAGAACTGAGACATTGTTAGTCCCTGTCCCCTGCATCCCATCCGAGTTGTTCGCCATGAATTTGAATAACAAATTCGCTAAATTGTTTGCAAATTCAAGGATTCGATGTTTATTCTTGAGCTATGTGTATAAATTGGGACTTGGAAGGCAGAGCGTATCAGAGTATAGGCAAACGGAGTTGTCGCCTTGTGGGATTTATAGGTTACTTCCACGTGTCAGTTTCTTAGTTTTTTACATTTTTCTCTTTTTGGAAACTGAAGGAATTTTCGTTTTATGCAATTAATATTTGAGATTTAATTAATAATATTGTAATTATATAATATATATTAATCAAGGATTTATTAGTTAATTAATATTTATTATACACAAATGAAAATGATTCAATAGAAATAATATCACAAATATATGTTAAAATTGGATAGAGAATTAAAATAATATCTCAATAACTAGATGGATTATTGGTTCCAAGCAACTTGGAACTGCCTTCTCCGTCCTCTGCAAGTTGGTTAACGATTTTTCAGCACTGAAATGGCCAAAAAGTCTTCGTCTTCTAGTTAACGTATATCAAAGTAAACTCAATCAGTAAAACTGAAAATGACGCATATACACGCCGTTTTAATATGCTTGTAGCTTGATCAAAGCTAAACCATGAACACGTATCTTCCTCCGGAGACATCATCAACTCATGTGTCGCCAGAAATGTTATACCGGCAAAGAGGGCAAGAGTTACTGTGGGAGAGCCAACAGGATATACAATCTGCATGGTACACGTGGCCACATGGGGAACGTTTCCCCAAATTTTCCGGCTGAAAAGTCTCCAAACAAACCACACAAACATCACCGGCGGCGGGGACAGTGGGCATGTCGGCAACCGAGGAATTTGATGCTCTGACCTGATAACCGAAGTTCGTTGGCAGACTTAGAGCCTCGTCGAGGTCAAAACTAGCGTCCAGTAGACAGCTCAAAGGGGCTTGGGTTTGTGAAGAAGCAGCCATAGCCATTCAGTAAAGAGCAAAAAAGTAAAGGAGAAAAAAGGATAAGAAAGATATTGCAGCTTGTTGGAGTCGTAAGTGAAGCTTTTATACTATGCAACCCGTAAAGGATAACAAGTTGGGCGGTCTTAACGCTGACTGGACACACCAAGTTGATGCAAATAAATACAAAAACATTAAAGAAAGAGTGGGCAAAGTAGACGGTGCAGTGCTGCTTAGTCTCTGAGTTGGCATTAGTAGCTCACGAAGTATTTTTGGAGAATCTCAACTATAAAAATAGTGTATTTAAATTATCTATTTTTAGATTAATTCTCGCTCACACCGGATCAATCCATAAAGGATAAAGTATTAGCTAAACAAATTTTTCTATTTTAAGGACTCAAACTCGAGACCTCTAATTAAAAGATAAGAGTGCTGAATCAATTAGCTTCCTGTTTGTCTTTCGAAGTGATCTAAATGTTGCGACCTTACAAAACCTAATCAGTTCTAAACTAATTTGGTCGATGCGTCATTAAGCTAGTCTTCAACTCTTCTTCTGAATTCCAATTACTTAAATAATAAAAAGTGAGATTCAAA
This sequence comes from Erythroxylum haughtii, assembly GCA_025504935.2. Lineage (NCBI taxonomy): Eukaryota > Viridiplantae > Streptophyta > Magnoliopsida > Malpighiales > Erythroxylaceae > Erythroxylum > Erythroxylum haughtii. Next base: position 2,035,329 of record JANSVB020000164.1, on the reverse strand, counting down.
ATTTTAAATTTATCTATAATAAAAATAAATAAATAATAAAAATATTTTTATCTAAATAAAATTAAAACATCAACATCTAAGTGCCCGTTTAGATAAGCTTATATCAGTAGAGTTTTTGTTAGTAGAACTTTTTTAAAAGAACTTTTCTAAGAAGCCAGTTGACTGTTTAACTGTCAATTAAAAAAATAACTTTTTTTAAAAGCTTCATTAAATAGACTGTTTGATAATATAAAAATAAAAAATGCTTTTATTAATTTTAATTATACTTTATTTTGTAATAAAAATATTTATGCATATAAATATTATTTAAAGTATATGAAACAATATGCAAAACACAATAGATTAATTATTATATAATTTTAAATCGTATGATATATAAATAAAAATATATCTAACTAAATTTTTTATATAGATTATAACATAAATAAAACTAATATAAAAAATAAATATTAAAAACTATAAAAAATTAAATAATATTATATAAATATCAAAATAAGTGTGAAGATGAGTTTGTGAGTATTGTGAAAATTATATGTAAAACATTACAATAAAAGAGACTAAAAACAAATTCATTAATTGATCTAAAAACAATATTTTTTTAAGAAGCTTCAAATTTATGTCTCTCAAAAAGTTATATTTTAACTGACAAAAAGGTTAGATCTATTAAAAAAGTAATTTTTTATTTTATAATTAAACATTTTTTTAAACAATATTTATAATAAAAAAGTACTTATTTATCCTCTAAAAACTGACATTGATACTTAAAAAATGAGGTGACCGTTGGTGTATTTTCAATTTTATATAGACAAAAGGCTGAGCTTTCCAAGGACAGATCATTTTGAAGTCGACCTTTTTCTCGTTTATTGCAAGGGTAAACAATAAAACAATACTGACAACTTTTAGCTTGAGTAAAGGGTCAGCTGATTCTTAATTAAATTCGTGGAATTATAAAATATCCTCTTTTTCCAAGTCCCCTTTGAAAAAGAGGCTGTGACAGTAACGGCTAACGGTTTGGGTACCACAGTTTTTGAAGGCTTGATAATAAATGCGATATGCTCTCAAGTCAACCGATACCTGAAAATATAGTGTGAAATGCAAAAGTCAACAAATGGGAGAAAGCACTAATTTGGACTTTTAAAAAAAGTAAGACACAGTAATGGGAAAGGTCTTGAAGCCCAACAGAGCGCTGAATCTCCCTTAACAGATCTAATTTAGAAGAGTCATACGGGTCCACAAGCTCCAATTTTTTTGGGTTTGGGTTTTAGGGTACCGTGTCGGCTTCAGGCGATATGATATTAGTATTATAAAATAATGAAACGAAAGCCGAACATGGTCTCTCCCAAATCATGATTTCCACATGCCCCAAAACAACAATCATGTGATATGAGGAAATAAACTCCAGTCATGTAACAGTTTCAAAAAAAAAAAAAAAAACTCCAGTCATGTAAGCCTTTATCACCCAAAAACCACCAGGTCGGGTGTTCATACTTTCCTTTTAGATTCGGAATTCTTCAATCGATTATTTCATTAAATAATATATAACAAGTTGTTTCAAAACACAAGAAGTTCAATTTTAAAGAAGTTGGATTTCTCATGTTTCTGCTGCAGGGGCAATTCTGTTAGAATTTCGTATCTTGTTGTAAGTTGGAATATAACACCAACACAACCTCACACACTACTATGACCAAAACATGTTAATCCTTAAAATCGTAGCGATATTCGTGTATGACGAATAGTAAAAGATCGCCGAAATTGGAAAGCCACTAAATTGACGAATTTGACACAAACCTAATTTAAACAACTAACTTACGGGATTTCGTAAGCATTAAAAAGCAAAAGAAGAAGTTTTGTTCTTTAAAGTAATACCCACTGTTTGTGTATAGCGTCAGTTTTGTCAACTGTTTTCTCTTGATTCTAACATCTGGCCATAAACTCGATCGATCACTTCTTTCGATAAAATCAATGTTGTGTTTTGGTAACTGGTGCTTGTATTACTTTAGAACACGCAAACCGCAAAAACCGAAAACATGTGGCCTTAATTATTAAGTGCCGTAGTTTCTTTTTCTTTGTCCGACGCAATATTAGATAGGAAGTAATCATAACATGCTGTGAATTTCTCTAGATCGCTGTCTTAAGATAAGGAGGACGATAGATCATTGAAGTAGGTTAGGTTGGCAATAAATTAAAAAGCATGTATGATGACAATTCTGTCTCTTTGAGCGTGAGGCTGGTCGACCCAAAATTTGGTATTCTTAGTTCTGATTCAACAGGAACTTCTGGTTTAACATTTGGATGAAAGGGTCCGTTCCGTCTTAGGTTCTGCCAACGCTGTAGTTCCCCCTTATTTGACTTATCCAAGACTTGTGGAGCAACAACCACTTTCTTATGATCCCATCGT
>JANSVB020000164.1:2022688-2032831 GCA_025504935.2 Erythroxylum haughtii | reverse complement strand
CTTATGATCCCATCGTTGCTTAGGGCGTGTGTGATACGTGTCCAGTCGATGATGACTACTATACTATCACTCCTGTTTGATTGATGTTATTTTAATCCCACACTTTGGGTCCCACACAAAACCCCCAAAAAAAGAGTCATCGAATGGGCCCCGTTTCATCTTTTCACGCATCGCCCATCTTTTCCAAATACCGTACGGGGTGATCTGGCACGTGACAGCCGTTGGATCTTACTTCTTTCCTCATTCCTAAACGTGGCAATCCATCAGATCATCAAGTTATTGATATTCGTATATTAAAGTTCTTAACATAATTTAGCACTTTCCCATTTTAAAAAAATAAGTCAAAATTTACCTGATGGCTAGGTCCCACATCATCCACTTTGCCACGTATAGCACCGGAATACACCCAACGTGCACCAATAGATTCCTCGAACTGAGCGGAGCCCCAGTTTCTTTCTATCTATTTATATATCTGCATTTCAAGTGATGAGTTTCAATAAACTTGAACTTGTAAGGAATTAGAGGCTCGTTAGGATCAAAAGCCTTCAAGAGTTTTTGAGCCATAAAACTTATCATACACGGCAAGAGGTACTTGAGAGGGATTGCGGATGTAGAGTTGGTTTATGAGTGCTCCGTGCAGGGAATCATATCAATGTCCAATAACACTTCGGTGTCCTAAAGGGTGGGCCGCAGCGTCAACCACGCGACACCGGATGAAAAACTGACACGTGGGAATTTAGCCCGAATTGAAAGTCGGAAAGGATGCGTATGTGATCGCCTCAATTTAACTTCCACGTGTCACTTTATCGTCTGTCACTACCTCCTCTTTTATTCCCACTCAATCTCTCTCTCTCTCTCTCCAATCGCTCTCTCTCTCTCTCCCTCTCTCTGTTTCTCTCTTTCTCTCTCTCTTTCTCTCTCTCGCTGCATGGAATCTCCAGAGGACGAGCAACTGGACCGAATCGACTCACTCCCCAACTCGGACGCCCTGTCCAGTGTTTCAAGCCTATCTTCATTACTTATAACCGAAGACTCTCCAAGCACCACAAGCTCCGGAGACATCCCCACCACGAGCGGGAGCTCCGGGGAGATCCCAGCGGCGGTACTGGCGGAGGCCGTGATGGTAGTGCCGAGGGACGTGGAGACCTCCCCGACGGAGGAATTGCTGTCCTCTGAGGCGGTTGCGCCGAGTCGTAGGTGCGTAGGGAGAAACAATAGCAGTAAAAGATTATACTGGGGGTTCACGTCGGTGATAGGGAGACGAAGAGAGATGGAAGACGCGGTTGCAGTTATCCCTCGGTTTATGTCCCGGAGTTGCGATCATGTCGGTGGTTGTACCGCTCCTGGTTCTAGAACTTCCCTTGAGATCTCCTCTGTTGATTTCTTCGGCGTCTACGATGGTCACGGTGGTTCTCAGGTATTATACGCTCCTCCACACTCTTGCCGCTGCTGCTTCTACTATTACTGCTCTACGATACTCACAAGTTCTGTATCAAGAAAACTTAGTTCATTCGATTAAAATTGGATAGGACGGTGCGGGCGGCATTTTGTTTTCTTTTACAGATTAAAAGAATTAAAAGATTATTTATATATATCAATATCAGAATAAAATATCAGACTTCTAGGAGCTATCAGTTTTTTATAGAAATGTGTTCTGATCGGAAGGACACGCGTCTACTTTATAGTGGTCCATAGACGTTAACACGTGTCTACCAAATCAGTGAAAACTGCTTCTGTTTTTTCTTCTGATCAAGTGTTTTGCGTCACGGGGATTGGCTGTTGATGGTCATGACAGACGCATGATCATCGTTCCTGTTGCTACTTAACAGAGTTATATGTATTCTCTGTTTAATTTATTCGGTGGCGTTGTGTGAACCACGAGGATCTAGGTAGCTAGCTGGGCGCTTCCTTCTTTGTTGGAAGGGAAAGTAAATAAAAGTATGAGGTGGGACCAGCTATGCTGTCTGGATGCGGAGCCACGTGGTCGTTTCAAACGGCGGTAGGTGTTGGTTGGTATCCTTGGTCCCTCTCATTATTCTTGGGGTGGAACTAAATGATTGTTTCTTCTTATGGTCGGAGCTACCTAACACTATGTCTTTAAAAGTGGTTCTAGGCATGCCATCTGTCAACCTAAACCTAATATTTTATAAAAAATTACATGTTGACCTCGCTTTTCTTGACTCTCTCTCTTCTGTTAGATTGATCGTTTCGATTCCTCCGGCCCTTTTCTTTGGTGTTTCTCCTTTATACCACCAGTTTATTTAGATGCCATTGTTCATTCCTTGGTGATTAAGGTTTTGACAATTCTTTTATACCCTTGTCAGCATTTATGGTCTACATAACTGGACATTCAGAGAGCTGAGTTAAATAGTGAGTGATGTATTGTTGTTCATTGGATTTGAAGTTTGAATGTCTTTTCTGTCGAAAGCTGCAGTTAAATTTAAGTTTGGCAACTTCTATGGTACGATGAGGTTAAGCAAATAGTTCTTGGATGTTAGTTCTTGATTAGTTTCCAAGAATACTGGGAAGTCGTACTCTTTCGCTTTTCTTGAAAATAAAGAGATTTCTTCATTAATTAGGCTTTTGTTTTACCAATTACCAAACTAAAGCAGCTAGCAAGACTTCTTTTTACAGATTATATATATATATATATATATATATGTATATATGTATGTATGTATTACCAGAAAGGCAGAAACTGAAATTCTCATGGATGATGTAATAATGTGTTAATCAATCTTGTCAAAAACCATGTGTTCGTCGTACTTAATAACACTTTTTTTACACTGAAAAACTTACATCTGACATCTGACTATTGATGAAGTAGAAGCCTTGTAACCTCCTCTTTCCACCGACTAGGTCTAAGGATTTTATTTTAGTAACTGTTTAACAGTGGAAAACCGGATCATTAGCCTTTTTCTTTTTCTTGAAAATTCAATGGATGTTTATACAACGCTCTTAAGCCTTATCATGGAGTTACCTACTCGTTCATAAAGGTTTTTACATCTCTTCTAGTAGAGCTTGGTCATTGACATTGGATTTAGATTTGTAATGTCTGGAGAATCATTGACAACAGTAATATCTTCTATTACCATTGCGAAACGGTTGATCTTTACTTTAGGTGGCTGAATTTTGTAAAGAAAGAATGCATCAAGTTATAGCAGAAGAGTGGGATCGTGAAACAGCTGATCCTGGCTATGAATGGCAGACAAGTTGGAAAGCTGCTCTTTCTTGCGGCTTCGAGAGGGCTGACGATGAGGTCTCTTCAAGGGCAGTTGCCCCAGAAATGATTGGGTCGACGGCAGTTGTTGTGGTTCTATCCGGCTGCCAAATTATTGCCTCCAACTGTGGAGACTCAAGAGCAATTCTTTGCCGGGGAGCTCAAACCATTCCACTCACTGTTGACCAGAAGGTCATATTCGAATCCTATCCTTTCACTTCATATTCATTAACTAGTTTAATTGTATATTTTCTGTGGCAATGATCTTGTTTCTGATGATTAAGGCTATTAGTCTAGTGAAACTCTTGAAATGACAACACCAAATTCAATAATTTCCTTTTTGAGCTGAAGGATATCCCTGTGAAAGCTTATTGACCCCAAACAATGATGAGCTGTCTCTTTTAAGGTTAAGTAAAACGTTAGATTAACAAGACCAACTTATAACAACAGTTTGTGCTTTCTTCTACAGCCGGATAGACCTGACGAGCTCATGAGAATTGAGGGAGGAGGAGGGAAAGTCATAAACTGGAATGGTGCTAGGGTACTCGGAGTTCTTGCCATGTCCAGAGCTATAGGTTTTCTTCTATATTTCCGATTCTCATCTTCTTTTCAGCTATTTGAGAAGATTTTTCCTCCAAATACTTTTTGTTCCCTTTGAACTTTATGTTTTTGAGCTTTCAAAATCTTTTGGTTTAAAAACCTTTGAACATTTGCATGGTGGGAGTTTTCTTCAAAAGTTAGGAAAGGATTCGATTATTGTTGTTGAGCTGCGTTTTTCATGCGGTTTTAGAAGGGGACTAGACGAATACTACGTGGCGTGAGTCTAAATTCTAATTCCTCCATCATTGTCATTTATCAGAATCTTTGACTAGCTTTATCATATATGTTAGTTTACTGTATATATTTTAGGAATCTTAGTTGTTGAACTACTAAACCCTAAATCTGAGCCAGTGCTTTGTTGTTTAGCATAGTGATTTGAAGAGTGCGTTTGTATTTTTTAAAAGATTGAAGCAACTTACGTTACGCATCTTCACGCGGAGGGGCTTTGGCTTTGACTAGATTTTTTCTAGCTTAACTGCTCAAGCATACTGTATAAACATTTATATTTATGCCACAAAGATCTTTTTCTAACCTCGTATCATCGGCTTAAAGAATCTTGGAAGGATGGGATTGATTCTTATCTCATCCTAATTACTTATTTTGTGGTTTAGGTGATCGGTACTTGAGACCATGGGTAATCCCCGTGCCGGAGGTCACTTTCACGACGAGAACTGACGATGATGAATGCATAATATTAGCAAGTGATGGTCTATGGGATGTTATGAAAACTGAAGAGGTTGGGGAGATGGCTCGCCGCATGCTCAGAAGGTGGCGGAGATCGCCGATTTCCGATGAGATATCGCCTGCGCAAGCTGTAGCTGATAACCTTAAAGAAATAGCATATGGCAGAAGCAGTTCCGATAACATATCTATCGTTGTGGTTGATCTGAAATCCAGGAGAAGGCGACAGTTGAGACTTTGAATATATATTATCATGCAACTTACATGACATTTTCAACCAAACGGAGACTCTCTTTCTACGCAAAGAGAGAAGGAGATGTGGAAGCCGGCCATGCATGGAGGATATTCTTAGCTATTTATGAATCCTCTCTTCTTTTCTACAATGACAGGACACAAAATGATCTCATGCGACTCAATTGGTATTGCCCAAATTCAGCTCGTTATTCTTAATTGCTTTGTACAGAGCTCAATGCCACGCAAGCGCCTGCTGCTGCGAGGAAACAGCCAATACAACTTCTGCATAAAAGCTATGTGCGTAGATTTATTCTTACTTTTGACTGGTTTTGTTCAATGAAGTGATGAGCACTTCAGATCTAGCTTTTCTTATGTGTTTAAAGATCGAACAAATCATGCTTGCATTATTTTATTTTATTTTGGTATGCTGCTCCCAATGATCTGTCAAACAAATAATCTAATTCATGAATTTGAAATGTCATTGCATATTCTCTTCCTATAGATTCGAAAAAGGGCCATACATGGCCAGGAAAATTAAAAGTCAAAAAGATCAATTAGATATGTTAACAAAACTGAAATCCTTTTAGCTTAATTTTACAGGGAATTATGGACAAAGGTTTCGTTCTTGAAAAGCTTGACAACATGTTGGAAGGTATGGAGGAAGAAGAAAAGAAAGGGGTATTTGAAAAACTTTTACTTCTATATTTCTTACTTATCTCCCTCTTATAACAATCGATCACAAAGATTTTTTTGGAGGCTTAATATTAGCAATTAATCAAAATAAATGTACAAAATAGAATTTTAAATAGCAAAACTTATAGCAAAATAGCTTTTAATAAAATAGCTATAACCTTTTTTAAAAAACTCTAATAAACGTAAAACTTAAGCTATTTAAAACTAAAACTTAATAAGCTTTAAATTAATAATTAGTTCACCAACAAAAATATTCATTTGCTTTCTTGAAATGTCCCTCTTATTCACCACTGAAGACAAGAAGTCATATTTAATTAGTTGAAAAACTCTCGACACCCAAGAAACTTGACTTTTTCGTAACTCCAGCCATCTCTTAAGCCATTTCCTTAGCCTGCTGAAATCTATCTTTCTTGAGGGGTTTTGTAAAACTATCAATTCTTTGATCAAGTGTTTTAATGCATTTTACTTCAATCTCCTGGTTCGTAATACAATCTCAAATCAAATGAAACCTTATATCTATATACTTGCTCCGATCATGAAGCATCGATTTTTTGCAAGATTAATGGCCGATTTATTGTGCATCATAATTTTAGTCACTTCTCTTTGGAAAAAAATGAAGTTTACCTAGCAATTTCCTTAGCCATATCTCATGACATGAACCAACAATTGTAGCAACATATTCTAATTCACATGTTGAAAGTATTACAACTGATTATTTCTTTAAACATTATGAAATTGCATTTTATTTAAAGAAAAATGTGAACCTAGTATTACTCTTTCAGTCGTAAATATCACCAACATAATCACTATCACAACATAACTTGTTCAAAGAAGTATAAAAAATGTCATAATCAAGAGTACCTTTCAAACATCGAACAATTCTCGGCTTGCATGTATTCTTCACGTGGATTCTCTATAAACCAACTCACTAGTCCAACGACAAATAACATATCAGGTCTAGTATATTATTTTACTTCTACTCCCAAATAATATGACATAAGACCCATATCAGTCATCCCAAATTTTCGTGTCATCGCCTTCTTAAAACCTTTATATGCTTGTGAATTATTTTTATAAGAATGAGATCATCTACATAGATGCACAAAAACAAAATATCAACTTTCTTTTTTTTAAACATAAAGTGCATATTCATGAAAGTATCTTGAAAAATCATTCTCATGATTTGTCAAGGCAACTATACCAAGCTCATGGTGTTTGTTTAAGGTCGTACAACGCCTTCTTCAATTTTAACACCTTATCCTGATAACCTTCAACCATAAATCCTTTCGGTTGTTCCATTTATATTTCTACTTCAAGAGCATCATTCAGAATCACATTCATTTGATGAATTGTTCACTAGTTTTGGGCTGCAAGAGTAACCAATAACTATATTGTATTTAAGTAAGCAATGAGAGCAAATACTTTTTCATAATCCATACCATACTTTTGTTTATACCCCTTTGCAGCTAGTCTCACCTTATATCTTTCAATTTCTCCTTTCACATTTTTCTTTAGCTTATAAACCCATTTAACCCCAATTGCTTAATGACTAGTTGGTAGTGTGACAAACTCTCAAGTATCATTTTTCTCAATGGAATAAATTTCTTCCTTCATAGTTTATATCCATCTCTTATCTTTAATAGTCTCTACAAAACTTAAAGATTCATCATGTGCAAATAGAAAAAAAGATTCTAACCATCTATTCTTTCCGCAACATCATAGATGTAATACCCTACTCCCATATGATACATGCACGTGCGCTCTTTAGTCACACATGTACATGCCTGCCAAAAATGACGTGTTAACTATCACACTTTCACTTTATTATATGGCATTATAATTAAAATCACAAATCACAAATCACACATTTGCTAAAATCCAAAATTTTCTCATTTTATATCATAACCATAATGTACATTGTAGCTTTAAGTTCAACATTCAAGTTTATATAACACTATCCTACAAGCATAATAACTCAGTCTACACAGTACGCTGCAAGCATGAAGAATAGCAAAAGATAATAACAGACTATATCTTCAATTCCCAGCTGTCTGACCTTTGAGCCATATTTGATTGTCAAAGTTACACAAAATATGCTTCTATAGAGTCTTAAAAGCTAAGTCGTCTCACTCTCAAACCTGAAATTAATAACGGTCCAATTTTGATGAGTTTTGCGAACTCAACAAAGTAACCATCCTCGGTGGTTCACTTATGTTATAAAACACAATCAATCATAAATATATTGTCACACAGTTCATATCAACTTGATTAGCACCAAGTTCTATCACAAACGAATTGTATTTCAATCAAGCAATTTAATCAAACTATCACTTCATTACACTTGAATAAAACACAATCATTGGTTTAATACCATGTGTTCAAATATATAACATTCTCACAACTTTACAAATCATTCAACGAATTCAAATCATATGTGAATGTTATATGTATGAGACTCACATTCGTTTTTACATTGTTGTGATTGTGTGCTTTTTTAGTATCCCGTATCACCGAGTTCATTAATCACAATAAGCTTTAGGCTATAACCACATATGTTTGAGCTTTAAGCTCTTTTCAGTGGCAGTCTTAGTTAGTAGCAACACCAATCACAATTGCCTTTATATTACATGTATTAAAATGAAATGCATGCCATAATTCATTTAATTAATGCAATTGATCACTTTCATTTACATTATCTCAGTCAATACAGCCAGTGATAATATTCAATCACTTTTAGTTGAGAATCATTTAGGCAGTCTCATTCACATGCAAGTAGTACTTCTAATGATATTCACATGCATCAAACATCTCGGACAAGTATTGTCCGAAATTCAGTACACAATCAATACATATTCATCATATATCAAATTCGAATCAGTAATATCATATCAAATTAAAGTGAGACCATCTTAGGTTACTCACAATTACTCCCTTAAGCTGATTGGCTTGACATTCCGGTAATATCAATATGTGGTCGTACTCCTTACTCTCTTATATACATTAACACAATTTCACATTATTGTACTGCTTATGTAATTGAGTAAATACATGTATAATTGTATCATGTATCATGTATGTACAATGAAAAATTATCAGTTATATTTCTATAACAAATTGATGTACTCTAATAGTGTCAAAATTCACACACTCATTCACGATTCCAGCTTTGCTAAAAGCATCCCATTCGAGTCAATTTTGCATAATTAATAAGAGCAAGAAAATGGTGTATTTTTGTAACACTTTCTTTTAGACATTTGTTCCTCTGTGTATTAAGTTTCTAACGACACCAAAATCATTCAATTTGGTTCATTATTCTATGAGTTATGCTCATAATACCACAGACTGAGTACATTTAAAATTTTGGTTAGAGCATGATCATACATTTAAGTTGTACAACCCATGGCTAGAGTATGATCATGCATTTAAGTTGTACAACCCATATCTCTCAATTCTAATATCTAAAAATTACAAACTTTATACCAATTTAAGCTACAACTTTGCTGAAGACAGCTTAGTCTAATTCAGCCTAAATTAATATAGTTTATTCAATAACTACAGGACATGATTTCTGTCCCTGCTAGTGCTATAGCCTCAGTCAATACTCAATTTCATTCCAATTTTAAAAATCTTAAAGACAGAATTAAAATTCAACTTCTGCAAGAAAATTGTAGATTTATGTCTCATGTTTAATTTGAATTAATAATCAACTCATTTGGAAATCTACAGATCAAGATATAATCAAAATAACGAAGCATGTTTAATAAAAATTCTCCAGTTCATAATATTTTAGCACATTTTCTCACTTTCATCTAATCGACCTTTTTCAAATATGAATTCAGATGGCTCTAAATTTTTATGGAGAGAAAGAACAATGTCTTAGTAGACTATTGGTTCAAGTTTTAAGTCATTTGGATATCGGATGACAAAGTTTGGAAAAACCATTGGGTGCACTCATCTTCTCTTCTCTCTCTAAAACGCAATCTTCATCTTCTTCCATTTTTCCAAATTTTGTCAATTCTGTCTTATTAAATTAACACAAATGACACTTAAAACAACTCTTTTACTTCCATTTTAGCTCATCACAACTCAAACGAATCAAAAATCGAAGATTCAATATAATCATCCAAAAATGCATATTACTGTTCACGCAATTTCCATACCCTGTGCATGTTTTCATTTTTCTATCTTACATTCATCTGATGCATTTTTCCACCTTCTTCTACACTATTTCTAACTATTATTCGATACATTTCCCCTCCCATTCCAACTCTCCTTACTCAAAAATAACTCAAAATGCAAGCTTACTTATAAGTACTAAAACCAAAAATTATACATGGTTGTTCATCATCTTTTGCATTTGTTCCATTTCTTACACTATTCACTTCACTAATATCTCAGTTAACTCATTCTGAACACCACCGAAGCTACCCTTCTTATACACCTCATGCATAAATTTCATTTTCAATCATTCAAACATCGTCAAACTCATTTGATTCATTTCTAAATACTCAAACATACTCACGCATAGCCACAGTAACAAGAACCCATATATTTATTTCTCTAAACTAGAATAGAGTATATATATATTCATCGATTTTTCATGAATTTCAGTATCATTTTCATAATCACATATCATCCCAAAATACAATCTCTAAACAGATCAAATGCAAGCTTATATGGTAATCATCAAAAGTCTGAGACCTCACACATGCTTT
>JANSVB020000164.1:1994495-2005026 GCA_025504935.2 Erythroxylum haughtii | reverse complement strand
ATTCCATAACTCAAGTTCTTATACAATTTCACAATCCGAATACACCATGAATGAGACGCTTACATTACATCAATGGCATTCCAAGCCATAAACAATTTCTAATGTTTATAACCCAAAGCACACAATGTATAATAATTCTGATCCTGACAATAATTTAATGAAATTACGTATCTGTCCGGCGCCTACTATGGCCACCCAGCCGACAGAAAACACAGCACCAGTCATGGTCACAGCTACTCAACCAATTACTCCTACACATCCAAATGATCAACTTCCCTCTACTTCTCCGATTGGGCATACTGCCAAGAAGGTGAGGATTCGAGCGAGAGAGGAGGAACTGCCCCCTTTGTCGCCTCACCCTCATCCCTCCCTGTTAGCTATAGTGCGGCAGTCACCAGATCCCCCGCAACGCCCCTTGACTGCGAATGGCCTGCAGAAGAACTCATCGCGACTGAAGAAGGCGACATTACAACTGTCCAAGGACAATTTGGGATGGGCATTGAGCTCTCCAGCAACTTCCGTGGCCAGCTAGACAAGAAATGGGAGAAAGCTGTCGTTGTAAAACTTTTAGGCAGGAAAATTGGTTTCACCCTCTTACACAACCGGATAAGAACTCTGTGGAATCCCGGCGGCCCTATGAAAATTGTGGACTTAGAAAACGAGTTTTATCAATAGCTAGTTTTTTCCTTCGAGTTTTGAGTTTCATTTGTAACCAAAAAAAAAATTAAGCTGCACAGAATCGAACTCAACGAAGATACTGATTTGCCTGGGCATTGCAATCTCTCGCATGTCAATACAATACAGAACGAATTGTAGAAAATTACAAAATCAACCCTGGAGACATAAGGAGGGTTGACTCTAGCAATCAAATTGATTAAATGTGGATGCATAAATTGATTATAAAAAAAAACCCTAAATCTCTACCCCAGGAGATATATTGAAGAAGAATTCCAATCATAAATGCCTATTTCCTAGTTGCCCATTGAACGGTAACAACCTGACTAGACAATGTCCAACTTGTTCGTCGTCATTTCTAGACGTCATATTTCTTAGGTTGTCTCCACTGAGCTACACTTAATGTCAGGTTGCCAAGGAACGTGTCTTTGGGAGGAGCTCCTTTCTTCCCCAAGTGTTTGCCTCCCAAGTCTGTGTAAATAGGACCCATATCCTTTGTTCTCTCAATCTGCACGTCAAAATAAAAGCTGGTGAGTAGGTCATCTAACACAAAAGAACATTCATCTCGATCTCGATTCATGCCTTGCTGATCACAGAATACCAACTTGAGCATATGTTTACACTAAAGGCATTGGAAAGGAAGCTCTTCACAGAAAAAGTGTTCGCTAAAATGAAAACAACTCCTTTTCTTACTCTTCATGCGATATGGGGCTTCAAATGCTATATAAAACAATAATATAGAGAGGGGATCTACAAGTTCTGATACAGCTTTCTCTAAAATGATGGCTTTTATAAGGCAGCTTTTAATTGGAGATGTACATTTGATATATAAATGTGTTCCTGCATGACAGGACATAAGGTCCAAACTGACATACCTTACTTATCTTCCCATCCTTCAAGTAGTATCGGATGCCAGACCAATTGATGGACTGAGAAAAATGAGAACCGAAAGCAGATATGGGATATAAAAAGTTATCCACCAGCATCGCTATGAACACCTGCAACCATGGCAAAATTATAGTTTTTGATAAAAGTGTAAGTCGTCGTCATTATAAACATGTACTCCAATTTCCCTTATTTCATTCCAAAATGGAAACGATTGCATCCAGATATCATACTTGCTCACAAGGACCTTGGCCCTTTCGAATGTAGAGTGGGGAAGCATTTGAACCAATTGCGAGTACAGATGTTACTATCCTAATCTGGAGGCGAGCTCAAAAAATCTTAAAAGCCACCATCCAACATTAACCACTAGAAAGTAAATGTCAAAATGTAGTGATCACAATGTCATCACAAATAACACATTATCTGGAAATGCAAGAGGGTAGATGGACAATTCACAGGAATCAGGATGCTATAATATCTTGATACCAAAGATAAATCTTGCAAAGAAGTGCAACCACATCGTGTCATGAAAGAACTGATACTCACAAGGACCCAGTTATATGTTGCAAGAGATAATTGAGGTGCCTCAGGGGATAGCATGTTGCACAGCTCAACTTCTATCCTCGTCAAGTTCCACATTGACAGTAGTTCAATAAAGGTGCATATTGCGAGGCAGGTTACCAGTAACAAACCTGTGCATATAATTTGCTAAGCTCTATGAACAACAAAATCAAATTTAAACAACAGAAAAGGTTAACCAGAAAATTGCCATGCCCCTATACCAGTAACATACAAATAGTCAACCGGCTATTGTCAACAATTATTTGGGTCTTTAAAACACTACCACCGACATACTCAAAGTATTAGCATGCCTGCTCACTGAAAATGTGGAGAAGAAAAGAGTAATCCTAATTGCAATATTTTCTCTAATAAAAAGTCTTCCAAATATGATTACTGAAAAAACGATGGTTTTCCAGGTTAACCTGATATCCTTTCCTACTCATCAACTAAAGGTGAAGATTTAAAACTGTGTCTATAGCACCTGTACTGGAGGACAGCACATGCTGCATGATGATATCCATAATAAAAAGCAATAATAACTTCTTATTCTCATGCCTTCAAACGAAATATTGTAATATTGCTCCATCTGACCAACAAAAACAATGGTTCACCAATCACAGACTCACCGTTAGAAACAAAAGTTGTTTCCCCTTGAGCATATCCCCGAATATATATACATAGCGCTGCTGTAACATGTATCATAGACATAAAATATGGCAACACAAACCCCCAAGATAAATAGCAGTGAGAGGAGAATAGTGCCTTATTCATCCACCAATTAACATTTGATATGTAGGATTCCAAAACAAATGTTTGCTTCCTCAAGTAATTCCAGTACCTAGAAAAGGAACAATTAAGTCATCTTGGGAATAAACCGTGCTGCATTTAAATCTAAACAAGTGACAATCACAAACCTTGAGAAATTAAGATCGCTGGCAAGGGGATGTGGGAAGACGGCAACAGGGGGGGATGTAATGAGCTTCTTGTGAGCCCCTGGGAAGAGATGGAAACTTCCAGCATCATCAGAAGTGATCGGTTATGACATGAAAACTTAAAATGCAAGACATAAAGCCGGAGGTAACTGTTGTTTCTAATAGAATTAGCTTCCAGACTATTTTAATTACCAGCTAAAGCTGCAAGAGTCATATCATCAGAGTATCCTCCATCTCGAAGTCCTGAGACCACACCATAGCGGTCATATCTGAAATCATCAGCATGCATCTGGAGAGAAATTATAACAATTAAGATGAATTTCTACCGTGTGCAAAAAATCATAAGTATAGCCCTCAGTACTCACCATCATGCATCCTCCCCACAGAAAAAACGTTTTGCCACCAGTTGCAAAACCCATCGAACAAGGCTGTTAATGGAAAATATCCACCATGTTCATGTGTTAGGTCATATTACAGTACAAACCATAAAATAAAATGGGCAGCTTTGAACACCTAATGTTCATGAAACTATAATTATGATAAAGGAAAGGTACCGAGGAACCTTATCATGGTTTCTATACCATATGATATTCATAGATGCAGTAACTTCCTAAGCTCCCAGAAGGCAGATCAAGTGGGTATCCAGTTTGAATAAATATCTGCATACATTAGTCGAGATTTAAATCTAAAATCTGGCCAGTAATTTTAACCACTATATCAGCAAGTACTACACCAACAACAACAGCTACACCTCAGGATTTTTTTCCATCTCGGTAGTGAGGGCCCCGACTGATCCAGGATGCAGCCTAACATCGTCATCCAAAAATAATATATACTTGCTGTCCTTACACATCCACTCCGCCCCAGCCTTGACAAGAACAAATCATCAACACATTAAATGCTAGCAAAGCAAGCTTCTGGATGGGACAATACAGAATACATGTAACAAAAGTGTAAAAAAAGCCCAAAAAATTTATGCTTTGCAAATGTAGGTGGCCCAGGTTGTTGTCGCAGTCCTCATTAAAAAGGTGTGCATGAAGCTACGTGCCATCCAACATCTAGTCTAAAAGAACTCTACAAGTAATTATCATATATCTGAGTCCTATACATGGAACTAACCAAGAGAACTGTTCCACAAGAATTCCAAAAGGATAAGTCAAGAGATGGTTGAAATCCAAAGCAATGATCAACAGGTTATAGGCTGTTACATACCAACTGATTATGAATTTTCTGGCTACAAGTTGTTGACAAACCAGCAACAACAATTTTAGCGTCAATTTCATCCTGAAGAGTAACAAATAATTAAATGTCAGGAAGGCAGTTCAGTCAAATCCTTTAAACACCAACATAAGTAAGAGAATAGAAATGACAATGATTTGCTGAGATTTAGCAAGTATATGATAACATTTATATTCAAGTGAAGTATTTCATCAAATCTACCTTAAAATCAGATAACAAGCGTGACACAGCATGATAAGCAGGGTCTTCTTCACTTTCCACTACAAAAAGGAACTCCAGTGGACCGCCGTAGAGAGATGTAATCTGAATTCATGCATGAGTCCAAAACATAGTTGTAACAACAAAAGAAGACATTCTTCTTACAGCCAATAAAAGAAGTTCGAATATGAGAATCAAATACACCCATAGAAAGATGTTACATTTACATTCTTGAGAGAGGAAAACAAGAGAAAAAAGAGATGAAAGCCTTAACAGATAATTCTCTGTTGACTTCTGCTAGTGGATTCGTAATTTCATTGAAAGAACACTCCAGATAGGTAAACATGATCGTGAAGACAAAACAAAAGCATAACATGTGAGGGACTAGAGATCAGGAAACAAATAAGAGCTATCAAAATCTCCAAACTACGGCTGGGGAAAACATTTAGAACAGGAACTTGAACAGAATATAGATAAACAGCACACTGATTTTCTTCAGTTTTCTTTGCCTCAAACAAGACAGAAATCTAGTAACAACAAAAAATGTTGAGAACAGTCTTGAGAAAACAGAAAGGAATTACCTGACTTCTCCAATTGCATAGGTTGTGTTCTCCGAATCCCTTTAAAGGCATAACTACAGACACTCCAGGCAGATGGACCTGGTGGGAGTGATCCAGTTCATGAATATCAGAACAAAGAAATGCAAAACTGTTGCCAGCTTTCATGTTATGCTTCATCCGCTTGATCTCTCTATTCCTATTCAAAAGAAAATTCAAATTGGTTGTCAGTCTCAAAGCAGGCAATTCTAGCAAAATTAGCCCAGTACAGGAAAAGATACAATGACCATGTCTCATTACCTAACAAAGGCAGCAAACGCCCACCCGATAGCAAGAAATAAGCAGATTATACATCCCTGCAGCAAAACCAGAAAACTTCAATTTCCCTTCCAAAGCCTCAAAAAATTGGAGAAAAATCCACAAACAAAAAGCATGCAACAGGTGAAATATAAACAGACTGCTCTTGAAAACAAATATTCAGATGACAAGTATCCCTTGGACGAACTAATGATTCATAGAAACCACCATTGGCTAACAGGAAAAAGTTTAGGGCCCAGTAAATTTGCATCACTGGTTTTCCTACATAACTCATTGCGTGATCGTTACCAAAAAGAGAGAAGCGGATAGAACCTTAGATAACTTTTTTCAGGAAAATAATCCAATTGTGCACAAACTTCTATAAAATCTTTTATCATTGTGCCACTTGATTCTATCTACCAATAAGGTCTAGATATTACCGTTGGATGCCTAACATTGTCAAGAAAATCAAAAGTTAAAATGTCTGAGCTGAAAGCATATTCAAATTGAAAGTGTCATGGCTACACTCACTAAAAGTGTTATATTTGCATAGGTTAGAGGCAGTATATACATAAGGTCGAAAACTAGATGAACTAAACGAGCTACTATGATCTCAATAAATGCATAAAAGAATTGCATCAAATAACTATGCTTTAAATGTCATCCACAGCCTGGTCATCAATGGGAGGTAAAAGGCCGTAGGTTATTTAGCTAATCATTTCAAGCCGAAGAAAGAAAATAGAGAAGTTAATAAATTATCTCTTTGCCACACGTCTTAACCTGGTCACTGTAAAAGGGAAAACAAAAAATGTAAAGGGACTTTTCAGAGCCAAGGTTTCCATTATGTCAAATTTCCTCTTTTTTTTTTTTGAAAAACAAATTTCCTCATCCTTCACCAAGCAGTCGTTTTGAAAATTAAAAATTTTAACCATTAGGTTGCACCAAAGTGATTTCCAATGCATCAATTTGTGCAAAAAGAGTTCTAGCAAAAGTAGGATATAGAACATAAACCTTCTGCAGAACTTTATTAAAGCAAAATCAGATTCCAGAAGTTCAGCGAAACTGACGACTTAGGTAAGTGCAGTCCAATCAAATAAAATCAAATAAAAACTTTTGCAAATAGGTCCACAACACCTTTCCTATTAAACTATCGATCTCCAAGTGAGTGCTTGCAGAAAGAAACAAAGAGCAAGTATAGAAGAGTTATCTAGCTAGAACTTGAGAATTTAACAACTGTTGTACCTGTTCAATAACTTTAATGCTTCAAAGTATATATATACACAGACTACCATTGCTTTAGTTCTTAAATTGAATTCTTCCTTTCTCTATCAAGATTTGACATTTCTATATAAACTAAGGATCCCATCAAGCAAAAACCTCCATTAACAACAATTATCTAATAATATATATATAACCCAAAAGAATAGCTTTTCTGTTTTCGACTGGACATCAATCATAATCCTCCAGCAAAAATTAAAATTTTAAATATCAAAACAACTCAAAAACATTCGAGAGAAAAAAAGGGTTCAAGTTAAGCTAATCGATCAAAATATAACAGTGGAAAGAAACGAACTTGAATCCGTTAGCTTTCCGTCGACAAACCTGGATCTGCACAAAAACGGCGATAGGACTACAAAAAGCTCTGCTAAAAAAGAATACGACGGAAACGAAGCCCATCGTATCCACCTCGCTTCCTCCCCGACGTTGTTAGTTCTACTCCAGAAACTTCAACTTCAGCCTCTACTTATCTCGTAACACACACTCTCAATCAATCAAAATCACAATGCGTTACACTCGGAGAAAGAGTCAAACCCATTTCTTCCAAATCTACGTTTCGGAGAAAATGGAAACAGAGAGGAACACAGAAGACGGAGTGAAGAGAGCCCAGAGAGCGAGTCTTTGTAGGAGTGAAAACGCCTGTGCTGTACGGAGAGACCTCGTAATTATTATTTTTGGGTTTAAAATATTTAAAAAGAAACGCCGCATTCACAATTTCACATTAATAAATATTATGTTTCTTTACTATTTTCGTCACTTTTTTTTATTTTGATTATATAAAGAAAAAGCGGGGGAGAGACCGTTAGTTAAGGGTAGTTATGTTGCCGTCAATTTTTCAGACACGTGCACTGTGGATTGGCACGTGTGACGTTGCCTCGTCGCTGGCTTTGCCACTTTCTTGTGTTGTCTTGTCTATATTTTATTTGACGGGAACAACTTCTATTAAAATTATTATGACACTTTGTCACTTTGCCATATCTTATAGTAATTTATTTATTAAAATTTTATAAATAAGTTCAAACACTTTTAAATTTGATTAATATTATTTAATAATTTATGAGATTTTATCTTTATTTTTTATGCATTATCTTTTGAGTTTTGAGAATGACAAGAGTGTCGCATTCCTAAAATTTTGAATAATTGTATAAACCAGGGAAGGAGATTTTCCCATCTATTGAAACTAATAGTCATTTGGATATGTTGGAGACAGCAAGAACTTAGTGTCCACTTGATTTGATTTGAAAGTAGTTGGGAATTTGACAAAGTTAAGGAATGGGACAGGAGCTGCTCAAGTGTCTAACGTTATTCATCGCAATAATGGATGGCTAATAAGCCAAAGATAGGATAGAGCTGTGTAATGTCTGTCCCACCAATAACCAGAACGAAGGAACATCAGACCTTGCGAGGCCAAAGTACAAGTTGCAATCATTGAGATATACTAATACCTTTCAGACTCCGAATCAACTTAGGAAGATTACTGTCAAGGTTCTATTAACATCCTTCTGTAAGAGAGGGTACTTATACGGCCTGAGATTAGTAGGATTAGTTCCCTCCTCCAAAGGAATTTTGTATTCTAAGCCAAGTCTAAAGAGAGGTGAGGAAGTGGTATCCTTAAAGACTCTGGAAGACTTCCATAGTATCAGTTAGACAAAAGTGGAGCGTTTGGTAGCGAATTATAAAGATTATATGTGTGGTTTATGAGGGGAATTAGCTAAAAGGCAAGCATACCTCTCCTTCCTGCCGAAGTGTCCCTCTCAGTACTGTCTTCTTTGCATTCATAAGGAAGTTTATATAGTGACTTTTATATTCCAAATGCATATTGCCAAGTGAAGTGAACCACTACACTGTTAAAATTAGTACACCAGAAGAAATAAGAGAGAAAAATGATGGTTTTTTACTGATCTGTTTCTACAAAAATCAACCCAGCCAAGATATAAGGTAAGGGTCTAACAAACTTTAGCTAAACGACAAAAATAATCATTGTCAAAATAACAGGAAAAAACAATTTATTTCTATATTCTCAACACTTCCCCTCAAGTTGGATGGTGATATATGTCAATCACACCCAACTTGGATAGTACGTAAGTAGTCATGTTGATGATTACCAAGCCCCTTCGTAAAAATGTCTGTCAACCGATCCTTTGTTAAGATGTGTCTAGTTTCCACAAAACCATTCTGAATACTTTCTCTCACAAAATGACAGTCAATCTCTATGTGTTTAATCCTCTCATGATAAATTGGATTTGTTGCGATTTGTATTGCTACTTGATTATCACAATGAAGAACAACAGGTTTATTTCCCTTGATTCCCAGTTCTGCTATCAGTTCAAGTAACCATTTTAACTCAGCAACAGTGGAAGCCATGCTTCTGTATTTAGCCTCTACTGAAGACTTTGATATTGTACTTTGTTTATTTGATTTCCAAGAAATTAGAGAGTTGCCAAATTTAATACAAAATCTTGTCACAGATTTCATTGACATAAGGCAGGATGCCCAGTCAGAGACACAATAAGCAATTAACCTTGGATTTTTTGATGAACTGAGAAGAATTCCATGTCCTGGATTCCTTTTGACATATCTAACAACTCTTAACGTGGCTTCATAATGAGATTTTTTTGGTTTTTGCATAAATTGACTCAATGCTGCACACTATAGGTTATATCTAGTCTAATATGTGTCAGATATAGAAGTTTCCCAATCAATCTCTGGTAAACAGTAGCATCTGTCAAGACTTCATCATCAACTTTAAACTGTAAAGATTCATCAAAATCTGCAGTAATTAACTTTAGATTTTGTTCCAATGGAGTAAATGCTGGCTTTGCTCCAGTTAATCCAAGATCCTGAATCAACTCAAGTGCATACTTCCTCTGACTTAACACTGTACCTTTATTTGATCTTGAGACTTCAATCCCAAGAAAGTATCTTAGGTTTTTAAGATCCTTCATTTTGAAATTCTGATGCAGTATGGCCTTCAATTCATCAATCAACTCACTATCATTTCCAGTTAATAACAAAACATCAACATAAATTAGCATAATGACTTGTTTAGAACCTTTACTCTTAGTAAATATAGAGTAATCATATTTACTTTGAGTATAACTATTACGAACAAGAGCCTTAGTCAACTTCAAATTCCATTGCTTGTACGCTTGCTTCAAGCCATATAGGGATTTGAGTAACCTACATACCCTATTCTCCCTCTGGCTGCCAAATCCCTGAGGTAAAGCCATGAAAACTTCTTCTTGCAAATCTCCCTGCAGAAAAGCATTATATACATCCATTTGGAATAAGGGCTAGTGAAACATAGTAGCAAGAGCTATAACAGTTCTAACAGTAACATGCTTGGCCACTGGAGAGAAAGTGTCTTGAAAGTCATTGCCCTCTTGTTGACTATACCTTTTGGCCACCAATCTGACCTTAAACCTTTCCACTTCATCATTGGAATGATATTTCACCTTATAAACCCATTTGCAGCCTATGGGAGTTTTGCCAGAAGGTAGAGGAACCAACTCCCAAGTGCCATTGCTTTCCAAAGCTTGGATTTCTTGTTGCATAGCCTCTATCCAACACTTATGTTTAATTGCCTCAGAATAGGTGGTAGGTTCAATGATATTAAAGATAGAAGCTGCAAAGTGAGGTGAGTGAGGTGGTAAATGATCATAAGAAATATGTAAAGGGTACTAACCTTTAGTGATTGCAAGTGAAGAGGATGAAGAGGATTGATTGGTGCATACATAATCTTTTAGCCAGGTTGGCGGAGCAGTCGATCGAGTGGATCGTCTCAAAGGTTGAAGTGATAAAGGAGGAAAATTGACGTCATCAAAGATTAAAGTGTAACACTCAAATACCCCCTGGGAGGATACATGGATGCCACCCAAGACAGGACAAACAACTCAAAACGTTTCACAC
>JANSVB020000164.1:1983569-1994395 GCA_025504935.2 Erythroxylum haughtii | reverse complement strand
TCTTGTAAAGTCATCCACAATGGTAAGGAAAAATCTATGATCACTATGAGTTGACACTCGATAAGGTCCCTATAAATCAATGTGAATAAAGACAAAAGTAGAAGAAGCTGTGGTGTGACTTTCAGGAAAAGGTAATCAGGTTTGCTTAGCCAATGGACATATACAGCAAGAAGACATATCATGCTTTGCATTTCAATTCATTGATTTTTTTAGTTTCAATACAGAAGTGTGGTCAAATCTGGCATGCCATACAGGAGGATCACTATGTAAAGTCATAAAAGAAGCAACAAATTGTACGGGCAAAGGTTCGAAAGGCTTAGCAGATAGTAAACTTGTGTTTGAAGGTAACTTGGATGGTGTGAGGAAGTACAAGCTGCCATGTTCTTTTCCAATCCCCATCATCCTTCCACTGCAAACATCCTAAAAAAGACAAAATGTAGGGTAAAAGGACGCTGAACAATTTAAATCCTTGGAGAGCTTTGAAATAGAAATCAAGTTATTGTGAAAATCCGGTATGTATAAGACGTTTGTGAGGGTTTGATTTGGTAACAATCTATGAGTTCCTATATGAGTGACAGAGGTGGATTTTCCATTAGGCAATTGAACACAAGAATTGTTAGAAGCAGTGGCAATAGGAGAATCCAAACAATCGAAATCAAATATCATATGATTGGTGACTCCTGTGTCAAAGATCCACCCTAGTTTAGTGGAATTAGAAGTAGAAATAATACCTGCCATGTTTATCGAAGCAGAAGTGGATGGTTCTTTATGTAACAGTTGAAGAAGTTGTTGATGTGAAGAAGTTGTTGATATTGTTCAGTCGTAAGAACAGGTTTAGAAGGAGGCTTAACAGTAGCTATCTCTGTATTTAGCAACTTATCAAAGGAAACAACATTGTTAGCAGCAGGTTTCTTTTTTGTAAATTTAAAATCTGATGGAAATTCAATCAACCGATAACAATTAGCATGTTTATGTCCCTTGGCATGGCAATTATCACAGTAACCATTGAAACGTGGTTTCAGATTACTCTGAGAGGATGAATAAAGTGCAGTGGGCTCAGCAGCAGACAATATTGTTGAAGAAAGAGTACGTTGAGACTCTTCTTAAACCAACATTGAGTATGCCTAATTGACGGAGGGAAGAGGTGACATGAGTAATATCTGACTTCGAACGTTTGAGTAGGAATCGTTGAGACCCATTAACAACTGAAATAGACGTTGTTGAAGAAGATGGTCCGAGGTCTTTCGAGAAGTATCACAGTCACAAATAGAGATGGGAACCAACGCATCATACTCATCCCGTAGAAGATGGAGCTTCGTAAAATAGATAGAGATGGAAGTGGTACCTTGAAGATGTGAAGAAATTGTTTGATGAAGATAATAGATGCAAGATCCATCGACTTTGTCAAATAATTCCTTAAGATCTTGCCAAACAAGTGAAGCATTGGAAGCAAAAACGATGCCAGCAGAGAGATCTTTGCAGACGGTGTTAAAAATCCACGAGAGAACGATTGCGTTACAACGATCCCAGTGAAAGTGAAATTCAAGAGGAAGCTCAGATTTCTTACAAGACCCAATGACAAATCCCAGCTTGTTTTTGGCCAGAAGGGCGATGCGCATGGAGTGGCTCCAAATACTTCAATACCCATAAGCTGATGAGAAACGAGTAGGGTGCCTGGTGTATCCGAAGGATGCAAATACAGGGGATGATTAAAATCCAGCGCACCAGGTGTTTGAGAAAAGCCATCATGAAAGAGGGAAGAAAAAATATATAAGAAAACGTGAACTGACGATGACCATAAGAAGAAGGAAGTCGTCATCCACGCTCTGATGTCATGTTAAAATCAGTCAATCAGAAGAAATAAGAGAGAAAAATGATGGTTTTTCACTTATCTGTTTCTACATAAATCGACCCAGCCAAGACATAAGGTAAGAGTCTAACAAACTTTAGCTAAACGACAAAAATAATCATTGCCAAAATAATAAAAAAAACAATTTATTTCTATATTTTCAACATACACTCATACTACTAAATCATAAACCCCTAAGGCAACAAAAAGAAGTTTGTAGTAAAAGTAATGTTCTGTATCTCCCATTAAATTCCTTCAACCATAGCCGGCATTGAATAAGAAGGGTTGAATTATCCAGTTTATTTTAGGATTTTTCGACAGAATTTTAATTAGGTGTAGGTAAAGGGTACATTTGTAGGAGAACTTGATTTTTTTTAGCTTTGAGGTTGCTATCGTATGTTTTAGCTAAAATATAGGCTTGTTGTAGCGTTTGAA
The DNA here is from genome assembly GCA_025504935.2 of Erythroxylum haughtii. Taxonomy (NCBI): domain Eukaryota; kingdom Viridiplantae; phylum Streptophyta; class Magnoliopsida; order Malpighiales; family Erythroxylaceae; genus Erythroxylum; species Erythroxylum haughtii. Next base: position 1,992,111 of record JANSVB020000164.1, on the reverse strand, counting down.
GATTAATCAGCCTTATTAGACTCTTGGCATCATCCTCTAGCCCTATACCAACGCAACTCAAAGGGATGGGATGGTTACAACTTATTTATAATCATGTCAAATGCATTCCTGTACTCCTTAATCGATCCGAATGCCTCAATTCCATCAACTCCAACATGGTTTCATCGTTTGGCTAATTTTGTCAACATCAAATTGATAGCTGATTATTTCAGTTAATTTAATCAGTAAATAATATTAGTTGTTAATTAAAAATATTTGATAAAATTAATTATTTAATATTAATTATTGACGTAGGAGATGACTTATGAAGCTACTTATTAAAAAAGTTTAATAATATTAGTTGTTTAATATTAGTTGTTGACGTGTGAGATAACTTATAAAGATGTAATTTAAAAAAAATAAGGATATGAATATTATATTTCTTAGTATTTCGTTGAATATTCTTATCAGAATTTAGAATTTAGATATTTAATTTTACAAAAATTAAGTTTATAACTTTAATAAAAAATAATATTAATAATAATCTAACATTAAATTCTTTATTAATATGAATAATACAACAAACTATATATCAATAAATTTTTAAAATGATCAAAATATTAACTTTAGTCAATAAATCAAAAAACAGCTTATTTATTGACTAAAAGTTAATAAATAAGAAACTTCCTTAAAACGTCCTTAAGATAAGTGCTCATTGCCACTTGGCTACGTAAATAGAAAATAACAGAAACAACCTTTTAGCCCAACCTTTGGAATGACAAAGTTGTTATATTGATGAGGCATTGGGTCTTAGGTTCAATACAATTCCATAATTACCCTTCGTGAAAATATTTTCACTCAACTGGTCCTTAATGCTCCCGGATTATTTGAGCTAAACTTAAGCATGCGTCGTTTATGTTCCTTAATTAGTGTATGCCAACGTGCTTAATTTCGTATAAAAGACTCTCAAATATTGAGTAATTTGTAGTTATCAATAATTGATCGACTCGTTTTGCGAAGGTCAAGAAAGAATCTTTAATTATATGCAGTCTTTTTTTATAAATTTTACATGCTGTTTTTATGACTTAAAAACTGTGACCTTTTAATCATAAAAGAATAACTTTACCAGTGTTATAATGTTATATGCATTATAATTCAACTTGCAGACTTACACTCAACTCATAAGTATTGATGTCACAGTCACTGTTTTGTGAAACCAACCTTACTGGTCATAGAAGTTTTAGTATTTCCATTGCTCTAATTATTTTCTCATTTCAGTTAATAAAAAACTTTAATGTATTTGGTTGCTTGGTGCAAAATTTGTAAGTGTTACTCTTCTTCAACAACGTGTTGCCTTGTTAATTAAAAATAGTAGGTTCAACAGCCCATTGCCATCCGAAGGTCTTGGTTAACCCATCAGCACAACCCTTTGACTTGTATCTTCTTGAAAGTTTGTTAATTACCTCTCACTCCCAAGCAAACGCCAGAGTGGAGTTCAGTTAAAAACTGAATGTATTCAGCAGTAGAATTAGGCCTGAGACTGGATGGGAGCTAGGGCCTTATTCAAGTTATGCCCTTTACCTGTACATGTGAAGTAAGCACATATCCACCGGTCTGAAAACAAGAACAAGCTTGTTTCATCGAGTAAATAAGCTTACATCTTCCAACTTCCGAATACTAACAAGTTCCCAGAAAGAACGATGTTTATAAACTAAAAAAGTCATTTAGGCAGCCAGTGAAGGGTTTTTTTTTTTTTCTGATCATCAGCAAATTAACAAACTCAAGCAGGTAAAATAGCTGAAAACTGTAACTCTAGGAAGAAGAAAGTCCAGTTCTCAAATTGCATCTAGTCAAGTCCATCACCTGACTTATCACCTTTAAACTTCCATTTTAGAGCCTAAAAGTGCCTATATAGCTTGTGTAATCAAGAATTGGGTGATTACCACAAACAAAAATTATCCTAAAATTAAAAACTCCAAGAAAGTTGCATCAAGTCTTACTCAAGTCCTTCACCTGACTTATCACCTCTGCGGCAATTGTCATTGTGATTATTTCCAATCAGGTGATGAATAAGCACACCAGCTGCAACACTTACATTCAAGCTCTCCACAGCCAAAAAGGAATGGAACTCTTCACCTGAGCATGCAGGATTCTCTCCCTCTGCCTCACCATCATCACCAACGCCTGGTGTTATTTGTAAAGGTATATTTCCTGGGATTCGAGTTAAATGTGTGCATGACCTTTCTACTAATGGCCTCAAACCAGTGCCCTCACTACCCAAAACAAGGATTGTTGGTTCACCAGGCAAAATCTCATTCAGGGGAAGAGCTCTTGAAGATACAGAACCTCCAATAACTCGCCAACCATTTTCAGCTGATGATATTAAAAACTGCATCATATTCTTGCAATATCTGAGCTCCACTACTTCAAGTGAACCAGCACTTGCTTTGCTTACAACCCCACTCAATGGGGCTGAATTTTTTGCACATAGCACAATCCCTGAAGCTCCAAAATAGTAGGCAGATCTAATAATAGCTCCCAAATTCTGGGGGTCTGTGACCTCGTCCAATGCTACCCACAGAGGACTATTTCTTTCCTCAGGCGAAACAGGGTCCAGTTCATTTACTTTCACCATCTCCAGGGGAGAAGCATCTAGCACAATACCTTGATGGGGGCGGTTGTCAACAACCATATTGAGATCATGCTTCGAAATTTCCTTGATGTTTAATCCAAAACTTTTAGCCATCCTCAATATTTTCTCAAAACCTTTCTTGTCCTTCTTCTTCCTATTATTACTACTCAAATCCAATCCTTCTTGAACATACAATGTATAGAATTCTCGCCTTCGAGTTGATAAGGCAGCCAAAACAGGACCCACCCCGTAAACCCCTTCGCCAACCATTTTGGGTAGAGTTGATTCAGTAGTCTCTTTCCAAACCTTTCTGCCCCAATTTTCCAATTTATTCCATCTCTGGACTTCAGGTTTCACTCTGTCACTCTTGACAGTTGTTATTCCTCCCATGCTATTCTTAATCTTATACCATCTAGGGTCATCAACAACATCCGATTCTTCGTCTTGTTCTTCTTCTTCTTCTGGGCTATTAATTCTACTGTTATCACTATAACCATAGGTTGGTTTCTGGTACTTCAACAAACCTGCCATTCTATTATTGTGTTCTTTGTTTCCTCCACCACGTTTACCTCGTTTATATTGAGAGATTTTAATTCCTCCCTTTTCTGAAGCATTTTCAGAATCCTTCCAAGAGAAGGAGCCACCTTCTGGCACTGATGTTTTCCCTGACCCTTTAGCTGCTTCAACCCAGGAAGAGTCACCACTAAAATTATCTAATGCCATTGCTGATTCCTCCCAAGAAGAACGCCCACTATTCGGATTTTTCCCTTTGTCCAATCTTTTAGATTCTGTCAGTTTGTCGGAACTTAACCAGGGAAGTGACTTTTCACCTCTCACCACAAGACTCTCTTTACCATCTCTGTGCGAACATGAACTAGAGAAACTTCTAATACACCGTTGTTGAGCAGTCCTTATCCTAAACCCGCACGAAATACTCCCAGCCCTAGCTACGTAACACAGCTCGATGGATGCACCTTGAAATCTCGTAGATGGTCTTCTCGACCTTACAAAGCTAAAACCTTTTTGGGATATGTTACCAAATTCAAGTGAGTTGGCCGTGAAGTGAACGCAGAGATGGTTTAACAGGGGTTTTTGGGAAGACCCAATCAGAAAAGACTGAGGCTTTAGGGGGTAGAATTGCATGAAGCATCTGGGTTTTGGAGTAATCCTACTAGCAAAAGGAAATGCCTGAGATTTAGCAAGATTAGAGTACATGGTGCGTGCTATAGGGCCTATTAACTTTACAGGCAAAGGATGAACCAGAGAGCAGCCAAGAAGAAGCAATAGAAAGCTAAAATGAGAACTACCTGGTTTAGCACAAAAGCCTTTTATCTTCCATTCGCCAAAGGCAAGTCCTTATCCAGGATCCACTGAAGCAGTTCTACACCTTCTGCAGAACAAAATATCTATTTCTCCTTATTAATTGTTTTTTTTTTTTTTGAGGGCAACGGACACTAATGATAAATCAAAACGAGTCCGCAAAACAAAAAGGAGGAGAAACCGTAAACATAAAATCCGAAAAGGAAAGCGAAGTACGAGCTAATCTATGGGCTAAGACATTGGACTGTCGACTTAACCACACTACTTGAATATCTTGTCGTCATGCTAGAAGCAACTTGCAATCGTAAATAATTGACCCATACTCAGACCAATCGGGGTTGTCATTGCAAAGCGAAGACACTACTCCTTGAGCGTCGATGTACACGATGCCGGGGCCGGGACAACGGGCGCTAACCTGTTCCAAAGCAAGTCTCAAGGCTAAAGCCTCGGCCACCCTGGGGGAATAAAACCCCGGGCGAGATGAAGTAAAAGCGTGAACAAAGGAGCCGTCAGATGTACATGTAACCGCACCTGATCCTATAGACTTGGCTGGTTCAAAAATAGCGGCATCTGAAAAACATTTCCAGCCCCTACCCAAGCAAGCATCGCTGACAGTAGCCGAATCAAGAGGACGAGAACGGGGAAGCTGCCGAGGACGCTGAGCCTCCACCCACTCTCGCTTGAAGTCAAGGGCTTGTTGCAAGATGATCGCAACTGAAACGCTACGGTAGTTCCAAACCATCTCATTTCGAGCCCACCACAAACGCCAACATAACATCACAAAATCCTCCACAATGGATAAGTCTCGAGCTTGACAGAGAGTAACAAAACAACGAATGAAAGGCAACTCTAGAGCACTCCCACCACGTCCCCAAAGCTGCCACAAGGTGACAGCATTAGCGCATCGAAGGAGAACATGATCAATGGTCTCATCCGAGACATGACAGCCACAGAGAGGGTCAACATTCATTCCACGATGACATAACCGGTGTTTCGTTGGAAGAAGATTGCGTAACGCACGCCAAACAAACTCACGGACCTTCGGGGGGATTTTCAAACGCCACACCAATTTCCAATCAACATCAGTATTAACTTCAGAGTTTCAATGCAAGCGAGAGGCGATATAATAACCGGATTTAACTGTATATACCCCACGTTTGTCAAAATGCCAAATCCGCTTATCCGTGGCTGAGGTAGATAATGGAATTGAAAGCACCATCTGGGCATCCTCACTAGTAAAAAGCACGCGAACCTTATCATAATGCCACTGCCTAGTGGCGGGATCAATTAAGTCAGATACTCGCAAGTCGGAAGATACCGATTCGTCGGCTGATTGAACACGAAACTGATGGTCCCTCGGTAACCAAGCATCAGTCCACACCTTGATGTCTGATCCCGTACCCACACGCCAACGTAACCCAGCCACAAGAATAGATTGAGCCTGATGAATACCACGCCACGTAAAACTCGGGTTAGACCCCAAAGTAGCACTTAAGAAATCGCCATTGGGGAAATAACGAGCACGAAAAATACGATAAAGAAGAGAGGTCGGCGATTGCATAAGACGCCATCCTTACTTGGAGAGCATAGATAAATTAAAACATCGTAAATTCCGAAACCCAAGACCACCATCCGGTTTCTTTTCGCACAGTCGATCCCAACGCAACCAATGGACTGTGTGTGTACCGTCGGCCTTAGTACCCCACCAGAAGGAGTTCATCATCCGTTGCAACTCATCACACAACAAGACCGGAAGCAAAAAAACACTCATACAATAGGCAGGAATGGCTTGAGCGACTGCTTTAACCAAGATCTCCTTACCGGCCCTTGACAAGAACTTGTTCCGCCAATTCTGAAGTCGTTGCCACAACTTATCACGCAAGAAAGCAAAAATAGCTTTCTTATTACTACCAACCATAGAAGGCAATCCCAAATAGCGACTGTGATCTAGCGGCGTATGGACATCAAGTATATTTGAGAAAATAACTTTATGCACTTCAAAAACATTGGAACTATAAAAAATGCCCGACTTACGTAAATTAACAGTTTATCCCGAGGTTTGTTCGTAAACAGAGAGTAAACGCCGAATCTCGTGACATTGTTGCTCTATGGCCTTGAAAAACAGAAAAGAGTCATCAGCAAAAAACAAATGAGAGACAGAAGGACAATTACGACATATAGAAATTCCGGTGATAGCACGTCGACGCTCTGCATCAGTCAACAAAGCCGATAAACCTTCTGCACACAAAACATATAGATACTGAGATAACGGATCACCCTGTCGTAAACCCCGTGAGGAGGCAATAGGACCAATTTCGTCCCCGTTCACAGCAACAGAATAACTCACATTGCGAACACACATCATCACAAGGGAAATCCACCTAGAATCAAAGCCCAAAGCAACCATCATACCCTCGAGATAACCCCAGTCAATGCGATCGTAAGCCTTACTAATGTCGATCTTAAGGGCTATGTGCCCATCAACACGACCGGTCCGTTTTTTCATGTAATGAAGCAACTCAAAAGCCACTAAAATGTTATCAGTTATTAAACGACCCTGAATGAATGCAGATTGGGAATCAGAAACAATACGCGGTAATAGCTGCTTCAATCTATTCGCAAGGACTTTAGCCACGATTTTATACAAGACATTGCAGAGAGAAATAGGACGTAGATCTTTAATGGATGTCGGATGATCAACCTTTGGCACAAGAACGATGATAGTGTCAGTGAGAGAGGGGGGAAAACGCCCCTCGACTAACCAAACGTTACCAGCAGCAACGATTTCGGATCCAATAAGGTGCCAAAAGGTCTGGAAAAATGTTGGATTCAAACCATCAGGACCCGGGGCCTTATCCGGATGCATTGAGAAAACAGCACGTCGAAATTCAGCCGCCGAAAAAGGTGAAAGAAGTGCGTCGTTATCGGCCCTTGTAACTCGATACTCCACTAAGCCAGTGACATCCGAAAAATCAACCACATCATGTTGGGCCCCAAATTTGTTTTCTTGATGTTATTAAGTATGAATTAAGTTGATTGTATTTATTGTTGCATAGTTTGATTTTTATGGAAGTGTTAATGGAAAATTAAGGTTAATTTGAGATTAGTGTGGAATTAGTGGTAACAAAAGAATAAAAGTGTATAAGGGTAAAATGTATGAGGGCATTATAGGAAGTTCACTTAAGTTGGGAAGATTAAGACTAAGCAAGGAAGGGCATTCTAGTCTTTGTGCCTTCAATTAGAGATTAAGGAATTAGAAGAAGAGAAGAAAGAAAGAAGAAAATAAAAAAGAAGAGAGGAAGTCGTAGGAGAGGGGAAGAAGAAGAAAAAGACAGAAGATAGCAAAACACAGATGAAGTGAAAGATAGAAGAAGCAAAAGATAGAAGATAGGAAAACACAGACGAACAGAAATACAAAAGAAGTAAAAGACAGAAGAGAGCAAAACACAGAAGAAGACATGTCAGCAAAACACAGAAGAAGACCCGTCAGCAAAACACAGAAGAAGACGCATCAGCAAAATACAGAGGAAGACGCGTCAGCAAAACACAGAAGAAGACGCGTCAGCAAAACACAGAAGAAGACATGTCGACAAAACACAGAAGAAGACGTGTCAGCAAAACACAGAAGAAGACGTGTCAGCAAAACACAGAAGAAATAAAACTCAGAAGGGATGAAAACACAGAAGGAACAAAACACAGAAGAAGCGAAACTCTAAAAGAACAAAACACAGAAGAAGATGACGTCACACAGAAGAAGCAACAAAGGCAGAAAAAGCAAAACACAAACGATAGCAAAACACAAACGATGGCAAAACACAGAAGAAGATGATGTCATCACAAAGAAAACCCTGAAGGAGATGACGTCATCATAGAAGAAGAAAAAAGATAGAAGATGCAACTCCTCTCTTACACATTTTCCTTTATAAGGACCATAACGTCCGGCCTAGAAGTCCATGAATTCCATACTATATATCGTTGGAAACTAAAAGAAAGATCTATAATTTCCTAGAAGACAACATTCTCTATTCTAACTTAGATCTATCCAGAATTGCCCTCGAATTTAGAACATAAATTTATATTCATCCAATGTACTGCACCCAGTTCTCAACTTCATGACAAACTTTGAGATTCTTAAAGATATAATTTAAATTCGATGTCTTTATAAGAAATGTTACCATATGTTTCTAGTTTAATCCAAATCAATAATCATCTCATTTGGATAATTAGAGAAAAAGATATGGTTAACAGACGGAAGCACACTCAATAAATATTTTCCAGATCAACCACCCATTTTGTTTCACAATCTTTCCTTAACACAAATCATTCTAAGATGACATTTTCTACTTCATTTACTCCTCATTCTCAACTCCATCTTAAATCAATATCACCCATAAAGAAAATATAGGTCATGATTAATCATGAACACTAATAATAGAACATACACATATGTACATATTCTTCATCCACTTACTACACAAATGCAACTTCATTTTTGGCTTTCATTCTACTTCTAACTTTCACCTTAATTCTTCTGACCTCAAAATCTTTTATCCACCAGAAACACCAAAGCAAAACTTGGACACATCCACATTTCTCATTTGCTACTTTACC
>JANSVB020000164.1:1968932-1980836 GCA_025504935.2 Erythroxylum haughtii | reverse complement strand
GAAAAAGATTGATTAGATCAAAGTGAGAGGATTGGTTGGAAAAGTCTGAACATACTTCAGTATTTTGGTGATATCTCAATCTATAGAGATTCAAATGAGGTGATTCTTGTTCCTAATTAAACTAGAGACATGGGGCTACAAGTTATCTGAAGGAATCAAATTTTAATTCAGTCCCTAAGATATTCAATTTCTAGAGTGAAGTTGTGTACAATCTCAGTTTTAGCAATAATTGGACCTATAGAGGTCCGAATTGAGTGATTTTGGCGTCAATGAGTTTCTAAAATGTTGAGGAAAATGTTGTGATGAGAATTTTTGGAATAGTTCTGGGAATGTCACGAACATGCATTGTACACATTTTAATTGCTACATGTGCATTATTACATATTTCTAATTGCAAATTTGGTAATGTTTGAATATTTTGATTGTTATAGAGGCACATTTGGGACGTCAACTCACAGACATTGCTGAGACTTCCAGGCATTGGCTTCGGAAGCTATTGGTGAGTACCTAGACGGTTCCTCAATTATTATGTGCTTATAATTATGAGTTTATAGTTCTGTGGAGAATAATGCAACCAGGACGGGCAAGGCCAGGTCGGGGTCGGGAACGACCAGGTCCGCATGAGATGGAATGAAGAGGGCGAGGTGGCTAGTCGTGGGCCCGGAAGGGCCGGAAAAACTGGCTTTCTTATCAGAGACATAATGGCTTTTTAATATCAGTTTATCTACTACCCAGTTGTCACATTCTTCAGTTATCTAAACACATTGTATAGCATGCAATTTCTTGGCTAACTTGATCTGAAGATAAACTCCTTGATTCTGTTCGGCAGGTGAAGTTTTAAATCAATCCCATGACATTTTTGTCTTTGTTCCGGAATAAAAGTCTCTGGTTCACACCTCGTCTATGGGGAACTTTTATTCATCGCTACATGTGATTCAGTGACTTGAGATTTGGCAGCTGGAAATGTGCTGTTTAAGTTTAAGGTCTTTTCTAGAATTTGGCAATTGGCACCTTTTAGTTTGTCCAGGATTTGTTAGGCAAGGAAGATAAGGTTGTTCTACTGACCTGCGTGTCTGGTACACATTGTTATGTTACAAAAAGTGTTCAATGATCATTTAGTATTTCTAGCAAGAACCCATCAAAACTAGTCTGATTGATTCTCTCGAGTGCCCTTGAAATTTTTACCTATTCATCTAACAACCCAATGGTTGTCTGGATGAGTTAAGGTCAAGTCAAGTGAAATGAATTATAGTCTTCTAACGTTAGTGTGAATGCTATGTTCCTTTGTCCTTTTACACAATTAAAATATGAGCAAGTGAGCTTTTGGATTCCAGTCATTAACCCGGGACCAACATTTATTTATTTATTCAAATTACATGTTCCCCAGCATAGATTTTGCAGATCTCGTGATAGAGTAGTAAGTTGGCGATGCATTAATTTTAGAAACTCTTTTAAAAAGTTATTCTTTCAGCCTGTAGTCTTTAGTGGATAAAAGTTTAATTCGTCTCTCAGGAATCACTTGTAACTAATCTTCACTGCAACTTGCATTATCGATAACAAATAATGTCTGTCTGTTTTTTTTATTCTCATAGTGTAATGAGCAACAGCAATCATGAGTTCAACAAAAGAATTACAAATCTTCCATTGGAGATACAGCTTTTGATTAGATTAATTAGCACGTTAAGTATAGATATAAACATTCTAAGTAGTCCTTTTCATGTCACTGTAATTTTCTTCTTATCCAACGTGAGAATTGTATAGTTGGATGGTTCTCAGTTCCCCACACATCAAAAGCAGGTAAAGAAATCCAAGTGCAGGAGTCGTAAAGACCACACATTTTTTAGGCTTGTAGGTCTATGGCCACCACCACCAGAGATTCTAATTAGAAAAACAGCCATTGGTGGTTTTGTTCTCACTGATATAGACTGTCTTTTAAGAGCAAAACACGAAAAACCCTTCGAATTTGTCCCTACAAAAGCATTATTTTCACTTCTAGCTGTTGGATTTAATGTTCCCTTGAATTTTCTACGTTTGTTGTGCACACTTTTCCGATTGTGCTTTTCATAATTTCTTCTCAGAACAGATGTGTGTTATGATGTATTTTACAAGTTATGTTTAATGCTAGGGAAGAAGAACAACTGTTAAAATTCGCCATATCGGTTAGTACATATAAATTTATAAAGATAAATTATTAATGTAACATCCAGGAACCTTTCGTGTTTTGCTGGTGAGTGGTGAATTGGGATCAATTTATTCGTATGGAAGTGCTGATGCTGTTCAAGTTATTACAAAACATTTGCCGAAAGAGTGAGCACTATCGTTTTTTACCCTTCAAATGCAACCTTTGAATTAGCAGTAGAATGCAGGATTGTATGTAAGAATATGAGTGAAGCTGGTATATCCTGCAGAATCTGAAGAGTTGGTACGCATAAAGTCGTTTATTTGCTGTGTTCTTTGATCAACTAGAACAAACCAAGTGGCTGCCAGCTCTAAGTGAATGTTTACTCTTACGTGATTGGAGATGAAAGCTTTTCCAGGGACATGGTTTAAATCCAAATCATGGTTTTGTTAATTGGCTTATTACTCTTGATCGCTTATACACGGAAGATACTAGTCGTTATAATAAATAGTGGAAGATGGGAGACTGAGTGAATGTTGGTTTTTAGGAAGAGATATATACGGAGAAGATTCTCAATTTTTATTAAATAGAAACTTGTCAAATTATACAATCTTTTTCTAACTAAAATTTAAAAATAAGATAATATATAATCTAAATCAGTATAAAATAAAATTTGCACTTAAAGAAAATATTCTAATAATAACTTTGATTGTTTCAAAGTCACATGTTTAACATTCCTCCTGGATTTTGATACTGCAAATTTCAAACATCTTTTTTTCTTTTTCTTTTTTGTTTGTACTCCCATAAATTCGTTGTTAGGTTAGGCATGATGCTGTAAATAACTCCTCCTCATCAAGTTGATCGTTCACAACTTGCTTGGCTTTATTAACACAACCCATCTTGATATCCAACGTGTGAATCTATTGAGTGATAAGGAATCTCAGAAGTTACGAAATGATAAGGATGATAATACTCACAGAAATATTAAAAGAGATATGGTTGGCCGCAAGGACATCCAAATAGCAACAAATTCCTATATAATTAGTAGTTTAATATGTAAAGGAAACTCCAATTAACTGACAGATATATTTGACATTCTTATCACTTGTTTGTTGCTGAATTAGAGGAGATCGTAATCTTTGACAGTCATTTAATTAGTTCTAACTTGCATAACAACATAGTCTATTTATAGCTTGCTCTTTGTGTACATAGAAGTTCTTTGTAAGAGAAACCATCTTGTTTAATTGAATTATAAAAGTCATTCTTTTGCTACAATTCTATTTTTTGTCTGGCTTCTCTCACATTTTGTTGCGTTGTACATATCCTTTTAACATGTCTTAGTTCTCCATACTTGTTGCATCTTACATTTGACCTCCACCAGCACTTGTGATCTGGATGATTTATTTTTTTGCAATTTAAATATGGTGAAAAACTCTGAGCATTATTGTCATTAATCCTCTTTTTATTGTATGACGTTAGTGAAAAAACGCCTTCCACGATTCCTTCTTGTCTCATGAGTCTCATTTGTTCTTGTGCATTAATGACAATAGCAATGAGCTTGTTGGAGTAATCCTTGATCGTTTATGACTCTTTCATTGTTTTATCTCAAATTCTCTAATCAAGTTGAGCATTTGCATTCCTTTGATTTTTTCGTTCCCTGCATATTCCTCTTTTAAGAGATCCCAAATTTCTTTGCTTGTCTTGAGCGTCATAATTTTGGAAAAAAAATTGTTAATGTGACTCCTAAAATCAAACAAGCTTTTGATTTGGATTTCCTCTATTTCTTTTCTTTGTGAATTTTGATTTGAGTCACCGTTAGATTTGCAGGCAAGTCCAGAACATCGTAATCTTCATCTACAGCTTCCCACAAGTTATTTGCCTTAAGGAAGACCTCCATTCAAACAACCCAACTTAGATAATTTATACCATCAAACACTAGTAGAGTAATGACAGTAAACGATGATTCTGAATCCATTAACGTATGGTTTTTAATTTTTTGTGTGGGAAAGCGTAGAATGAGTTATGAGTTATAGATTTATCGGTTTGAAGGTCCCTTAAGCTCAAAAGAGCTCGGATACCAATTGTTGGTTTTTATTTTAAGAAGAGATATATACGGAGAAGACTCTTAATTTTTATTGAATAGAAATTTGTTAATTTATACAATTTTTCTCTAACTAAAGTTTAAAAATCAGATAATATCTAATCTAAATTAACATAAAATAAAATCTGCACTTAAAGAAAATATTCTAACAATAACTTTGACTGTTTCAAAGTTACATGTTTAACAGTCAAGTTCTGAGAAAGCAAATTCTGCATAACTTCAAGGTTAGAGAACTAAATTGACCAAAGATTTTGAATGAAATTCTTTTATCGTTTTTATTAATAAATTTAATAAAATCCTTATTAGCTTAATGTAAAATATTAAATTTATCATTGACTTATTAATTCCTATTATAAATTTTAGCATTATGTGTTTCAGCATGTAAACCAGCTCTTTATATAAACCTAAGCACCCCTGCTTTCTTGGTAACTCGCCTTTAATAACCTGCTCTAAACCAGAACAACCACGACAAACCTCTGAACATGAAAAGAAAGGACATGTTCAAAACCCGCGAGAGTTTTCCCTTGCTCCACTTTCTCATTTTCTTCATGATCCATGCTAGTTCCCAACTCCATGATCAAGAACAAGCCACCTTACTGAAACTAAAGCAACACTGGCAAAATCCACCCTCTCTCAGCCACTGGATTTCTTCAAAATCAGCCTCTCATTGCACTTGGCCTGAAGTCAACTGCACCCATGGCTCTGTTACCGGACTTCTGCTTGGCAAAAAAGACATATTGGAAACTATCCCGCCATTTGTCTGTGATCTCAAGAACCTTATTCATATTGATTTCAATAACAATAACATTAGCGGAACGTTCCCTGTGGTTCTCTACAACCTGTCCAAACTTGAATACCTTGACCTTTCTCAAAACTGCTTTGTTGGTGTCCTTCCTGATGATATTGATCGGATGTCTAAGCTCTCAGACCTTAATCTCTGTGGCAACAACTTTACTGGTGACATTCCAGCAGCTTTTGGAAAATTAAAGAGGTTAAGATCTCTCCAGCTTCCTTCTAATCAGTTTGATGGAACTTTCCCGCCAGAAATAGGTCATTTGTCCGATCTTGAAATCCTAACTTTGGCCCATAATCAGTTTAAGCGATCAGAGCTTCCTTTCAACTTCACTCATCTGAAGAAGCTGAAGGTTTTGTGGATTTCCAATGCAAATTTGATTGGAGACTTGCCGGAAACTATCGGAGAAATGGCTGACTTGGAGCTCCTCGATTTATCGTCAAACTCTTTGACTGGGAATATCCCACGAAATTTATTCCTGTTGAAGAATCTGAGTACTTTGTTTTTGTACAAAAACTATCTATCAGGGGGCATTCCTCAGGTCGTTGAAGCCCTGAACTTGAAGGAAATTGACCTTTCTGAGAATAATTTGACTGGTCCGATTCCTGGTGATCTTGGTAAGCTTGAGAAACTGTCACGATTGGCTTTGTTCTTCAATCAATTTTCTGGTGAAATTCCAGAAAGCCTTGGCCTTCTGCCAGCATTGGTTGATTTTAGCTTATTTAGCAACAACTTATCAGGTCCTATTCCGCCAGATATCGGGCTATATTCAATGCTTGAAAAGTTCCAGGTCTCATCGAACAGGCTTACTGGCAACTTGCCTGAACATTTATGCAATGGAAGCAAGTTGCTTGGAGTAGTTGCTTTTGATAACAAACTGAGTGGAGAATTGCCACAATCTCTGGGAAACTGCAACAGCTTGAGGATTGTTATGCTTGAAAATAATGCTTTTTCTGGTAATGTTCCTGCTGGTATGTGGAAAGCTCTGAATTTGTCAATCATTAAGCTAAACAATAATATGTTCACTGGGAAGCTGCCTGATGAAGTGTCAAGGAATCTGTCACGATTCGAGATAAGCAACAACGGGTTTTCCGGGAAAATACCAAGTGCAGTGAGTTCTTGGAGGAATCTGGTGGTTTTTAATGCCAGTAATAACCTATTTGCTGGCACAATCCCTCAGGAATTAACGGCCCTTCCCCTTCTGACTACTCTTTTGCTTGATAGGAACCGACTCGGTGGATCCCTTCCACCAGATATAATTTCATGGTCAAAGTTGACATGCCTAATTCTCAGTGGAAATCGACTTTCTGGACAAATTCCAGCAGGAATTGGTAATCTACCAGTCCTTGTTGAACTCGACTTGTCAGATAATCAATTCTCAGGCCAAATTCCTCATGAAATTGGGCTTCTTAAGCTTACTACTCTCAATCTTTCTTCCAATCATCTCACAGGAGAAATCCCAAGTGAGTTTGAAAATGGTGCGTATGCCACCAGCTTCTTGAACAATCCTGGTCTTTGTGCAAGTAACTCACTGGTAAACCTTAACAGCTGCAATTACAGACCACGAAAATCGAGTAATGTTTCAACTCGATTGCTAGCTCTAATCTTGAGTTCTGTGACGTCTGTTTTCCTGTTGGCTATATTGCTCTTATTCTTCATCATCAGTAATTGCAGAAGGAGAAAGGACAAATTAGAATCAACATGGACGCTGATTTCGTTCCACAAATTGAATTTTATTGAAACAGACATATTAATGGCATTGACAGACAACAATGTGATTGGAAGCGGTGGATCAGGAAAGGTGTACCGTGTTGCTGCAAATAACTCTGGCTGTGTTGTTGCTGTGAAGAGTATACGTAACAACAAGAAGTTAGACCAGACACTAGATAAAGAGTTCTTTGCAGAAGTCGAGATATTAAGTACAATAAGGCATCTGAACATAGTAAAGTTGCTTTGTTGTATTTTTAGTGACAACTCCAAACTTCTTGTCTACGAGTATCTGGAAAACCGCAGTCTGGACCGATGGCTGCATAGGAAGAGGACAGCAACAACCGCTTCAGGTACAGTCCACCATGTTTTCTTGGATTGGCCAAAAAGGTTGCATATTGCAGTCGGAGCTGCTCAGGGTCTTAGCTATATGCATCATGACTTCCTACCTCCCATTGTTCATCGTGACGTAAAATCAAGCAATATCCTACTTGACGCAGAGTTCAATGCGAAGATTGCTGATTTCGGTTTAGCAAGGATGATGACAAAACCAGGAGGACTTGCTACTACGTCAGCAATTACCGGCTCTTTTGGCTATATGGCTCCAGGTGAGTGTCTTCTGTTCATGTTATATCCACAGAGGATTTGATATCGCCCGGACATCAATTAATATCGCAAAATTTTAGCGGAGTAGCTTCCTGACGAATATACCTCACAAACTTAATATGCAGAGTATGCTCACACAGCAAGAATAAACGAAAGGAGTGACGTTTATAGCTTTGGGGTTGTCCTGCTGGAGCTAACAACCGGAAAGGAAGCTCAAAACGGTGACGAGAACAAATCACTTGCAGATTGGGCCTGGCGTCACATGCAAGAAGGAAAACCTGTAATCAATGTCCTAGACAAAGAGGTCATGGAACCTGACAACTTGGGGGAAATGAGTTGTGTTTTTAAACTTGGAGTTCAGTGTACCAACAAACTGCCTTCTGCTAGACCTTCAATGAAAGAAGTACTACAAATCTTGAATAAAAATGCCACCTCACTTGTCGATGGAGAGAGAGACTTATGGAAGAAGTATGACGCCATTCCACTGAGATCAAAGCATGATGAGTGTATCTGAAAGCGATAAATGCAGTGCAAATTAAGAAAGAGATCGGTCAGTTAGAACCTGGTTATTAACTTGTTTTTGCTGTTCAGCTATCCAAGTTGAAAGTTCTTATTCTTAGTTAAAAGGTAGAAGTTAAGCTCAATGAATGTACGTGTATTTGGTAATCTTGATTTGTGGAAGAACTAGTTATCCTTTAGAATTGCCAGTATCTCATCATATGTACAAATGGATGCCTGTTTCAGTGTAAGTAATAAAAAAAGTGTCTTGTGTAATAACTGGTATCAAGCTACGTCTCAAAATCCTGATACTATTGTCCATTGACTTCGAACCCTCTGTTAAGGAAATCAGTTCTCAGGATACGCAAGCAGTTAGCCAGACTTAGTCCAAATCGGATGGCCTTATCCCGTAATTAGTTTGACAACAAATCTTATCTTATTTGATCAGATCCAAACTTATCTCTAGCTTAACATTCTATATCAGTTCCATGTATCCAGGAGTGCATATAATGCCGTTGTAACAACCTCTGAGATATCTGTTGAATGTGTTACCAATCACAATATAAATTGTGGTATATTGTTACGGTGAGTGATCTACCTTGGAATTCTTCGAAGATAAGATTGCATAAGGATACAATCTTAACGAAGGTAGGATTTAATTTAGATAAAATCACCGTATCTTAATAAAAATAATGTGTAGATATTTTGGTGATTTTTGAAATGTTTTACTGACAATATTAAGGGTTTACAGCAGAGATCTTATCGGTTAACTTACCATACTTTCGGTTGCATAGTTTAGAGGAGTTGTTTTCTTTATCTCAGGCATGTGCTTTGTTTATGTTATTTTAGATTTAATAACTTGAGTTGTTTTATTATCATCTTTATTAACAATAATTGTTGTTAAAATCTTCTGTTAAGGTTAGCACGAAGTGGTGGTATTATTGGGAATGATTGACTTTTACGAAGTGTGAGTACGAGGGATAATATTAAAGGTTGAATAAGTCGACTCAATAAAACGTTGGGTAAAACTATTATATCACAAATGAAAGTTAATTAAGCTAAGTGAGGATCTCACAAATGTAAGTAAGATGTGCCGGATTGTATTCATAAATCTTGATTGTCGATTTATTATTTGTATGTTTAATTTTTCTATTTGTATTTTTAAAAAAATTAATAATTGTTGATACGATTATTTTGCATTAAGCATCGACAAAAACAAATTAAAGCAATTAGGACAGAGCCAAATTTTGGTAAACTACATCCTTGAGACTATCAAGAAATACTCTCCAAAAATGAAGATAACATACCCCTACCCTACCCTTACTGGAAGGCATCATTCCCGAAACATGCCCAATTTATTCTGAAGCTTACTTTCTTTTTTAAAATCGAACCGGTGATTGAATCGAAGAAACAACTGATTCAAGAATCAATTATTCAACCGAAATTTAACCATGATCGAATCGGTAATTAATAAATATATAAAATTTTATTTTATATATTATATATAAAAGATAATTTTTAAACATACTATTTAATTATTTATCTAATTGTAAACTTAACTTAAACCTTCAAATTTTAAAATTTACAATTTTTTATTAAGTTCACCAACAGAACATAAAATAAGATAATAAAACTCACTAGGCATATTTCATCAAAAAGATCACTAATCATAATATTCATTCAAGTTGAAATCATCTGAATCAAGGCATTTTAGATAAACCGGTTGGTTCTTTCTTTCACCGGTTCAGCAGTTTTTACTGGTCCGATAGCAAAATAAACAAGCCAATCACTCACAAAAAATACAGACTAAATCGGACCATTTTATGTCCAATTCATCAATTTTTTAGCCTAATCGATCAATTCGATCCAGTTTTTAAAACACTGATTTAAAAATATATAAATAATATATGATCGAGAAGAAGTTAAACTATGTCAATCATTTAGAGTTTATTGTAAATATCCAATCCCAACACCTTCTAGATTGAGATTCACCAGTACTGTGTGGTTCAAGGAAACCAATCAAAAGTGCTTTAAGGACGATGCTAAATCAGTTGATTAAGTTATGAAACTACTAAATTACGATTAGGAAATATTCCTAATCCAACAAACTTACCACAGCCATAGGAACCAATTATATCGTCTATCTTTAGTCTTAACAACCAAATGGGGTCGAGAGTCTAGAGTCTAGAGTCTAGAATGTGGATGAAGTCGAGTCAATTGTGGTCTTCTAAAGTGATTTGCTTGGATTTCCGCAAGCCCTATTCATTGGAGACTGAACTTTATTGGTTTAGAATAGTAGCTACCACTAACAATCAATCTATTCCTCCCCATTACTCTGTTCGAGATTCAAATCCTTCCACTACAAATTGTTTCTTCCATTTACACTATAATTTTCTTTGTTTTGTCAACCAATCCTTTGTAAGGTTGAGTGGTCCTCAGAAATCACGATCTGAGCTTAATGAGGCCTTTCTCAGTAGAGAAGAATTGAAGAGCGTACGTTTTCCAAGTTTTTGGAAATTATGGCAACATCCGACAAACCTGATAAAGATTGTTTGGAAGGAATCCAATAAACCCAGTCAAAGTCTTCCACTTTTATCTAATTGTTACGCAAGGAGCTTGTTCAACAAAGGCGTGCTTTTACTTCTTTAATGTCCAAAGTGGCACGTTTCCTTGACTTGTACCTGCGATTTCACATTTTGTTCTTTTCTCAAAGAACGCAGACGTGCGATGACGAAGTAATTGAGAGTTTATTGTCATATATATAATTATTCACTTGAATCTTTAATGGCGTGTTCAAGAAAACCCGCGAACCTATGAACTGGACTTGAACCACATGAACCGAACCTATAAATAAGGTTAACCGAACCTGAAAAATCAGGTTCAGGTTTTTAACTTGCGGTTCTAGGTTTAAACCTGAACCTGAAACATCCAAAAAATCTATCATATATTTAGATATAATTTAAGAGGATATTAATAATAATAAATTCACTAGTATTTACTATATTAATTCTTGAGTAAAAAAAAAGAAGAAAAGGAAAAAATACTTTAATTTTATGTTGTTAAATGCTAATCTTGAACATTGCTATTATAAGTAACAACTAATGCATAACACTCAATACTTCTACTTCAAATCGTAGTTAATATGTGTCATAATTATTGATCGAAGTATTAAATTATTAATAGAAAAAATTCATTAACTAAAATAATATAATCATTTAGAGATTAATTAAAGAAATTAATAAGTGTAAAACATGTTTATTAAGAAATCCTACAATTTTAGTTTTTTAAGCCACATGTTTTAACTTAGACATTTATGAGATATTATAAATATTAAACAAGCAAGTAATACTGATTTTTAAAAATATATAATATAGTTGCTAATAAATAATAAGCATATAATAATACTGTCTTGTAGAAATACAAACATAGTTTTATTTATTAGAAAGGAATGAAAAATAAGTTGATTTAGTAATAGACTATGAGATTGTATTTTTTTATATGGCTATGTTTTTTATAATATAATATTTGAAGTTTTAACTGCTATATTAATTGCATTGTCTACACTAAGTTGCAATAAGAAAAACGATACTTTTAGGTTTATTAGTTTATTATTATTAGTTTTATTTTAGCATGATAAAATAAGATTTAATGATGTTAGAAGAATAGTTTTTTTAATCAATGAGGTCTAGTAGAGTGGTTCGTTCTCTCATTAATTCATAGTAATAAGAAGCCATATTGGGTGTATAATTCATCTTCAAAGTCCTATTCTAAGCACTTCTAATTGGAAAGTAATAGAAAGCTCTTTTAAAAGTTTATTAAGAAATGAGATATTACCATAAAAACTTTATGTAAGGTTTTGTGTTTAATTTTTATTAATATAATGAATAGCAATCATTTTAATATTTAAATTGAGAATAACAATATAATTTGTTCTTATATGAATCATTGATATAGTAATGTAGGTTGTTCTTATATGAATAATTGATAAAATTGCTAAGATCACTTGTAAATTCAGTTCTTCTAAAAATGGGTAATTCAATCCAACAGTCTTAATACAAACCTTGTAAATTTATGGCTAAG
>JANSVB020000164.1:1943081-1957800 GCA_025504935.2 Erythroxylum haughtii | reverse complement strand
ACTAATATTTTTATATAATTAATAATAAAATAATAAACCTCCTGCAACAACTATTTTAATATAAGGGGTATAAAAATCATTTATTATACATTACATTCCATTCCATCAATCTTCCAAACAATATTTCACTACATTACATTATGAACCCTTCCTAAACAACTTTTTACTATATTACATTCCATTCCATTATAAATCATTCCATTCCCTTCCATTCTATTACATTCCATTCCATTAACTAATATCCAACCAAACAGGGCCTTAGTCTCTTGGGAGGATATTTGTAAACCGAAAGGATTGGGGGGCTTGGCATTCGAAAAATTCGCGAGACCAGCGATGCATTTTTAGTGAAACTGGGATGGACCCTGATAGTCAATCCACACGCTCTTTGGGTCCAAGTTCTCCATGCAAAGTATAACTTTGACGTCAACCATCTCCCCCCCTCGCTGGAGACGAAAGGGGATTCCATGGTTTGGCGGAGCATTAAGGCGACGTGGCATATAGTACTACAAGGCATACAGTGGATGATAGGAGATGGCGCCAGAACTCGCTTCTGGACTGACCCTTGAGTTATGGGTGTCGGACTGCTTTTACCCCTTGTTACAGCCCCTCCCTCGAATCTCAATCACAACCTTAGTGTGCAACACTTTTTGACAAGCGATGGGACTTGAAATTCGGAAGCATTTTAGCATTATCTCCCGACGTCGGTTGGTAGAGCCATAGCACGACAACTCCCCATTTGATCTTTGGCAGGAAATTTGGCAGTGGAACGACCCACAACGCATCCGTTTCTTCCTCTGACTTCTTGCACACGATCGTTTACTTACTAATCAACAACATGCTCGCAAGCATCTCACTTTAGACGACGGATGTCCCCATTGTCATTTACACGAATCCTCGCTCCAGGTGATGCGAGATTGTGACCGATCCCACCAAGTGTAGCACGCTTTCCCTCCTCACATCATCTCTATGGATCTTTTCACTATGTCTACCCCATATTGGATCACTACCAATCTCCAGAACCACCGACATGTCCTTGAGCATGAATGGTCGACTATTTTTGGCATTACATGTTGGTTCCTACAGAATTGGTAAAATTTGTTCCTCTTTGAGGATCGTTCTACATGGCCTAACTCACCCTCTTCTCCTATTTTGTCCTACGCAGATCAGGTTCGCCAAATTGCCATGTGGAAACGACGAGCTCCCACTGCAAATCGCCCTCACCTAGAAAGACCCATCGGTTGAACCAAATCTCCATTTGGGTGGGTAAAATTAAACACAGATGGAGCCTGTAAACAATCCGCGTCCTCAACTACAACTAGTGGACTGTTACGGGATAGTGCAGGCAACTGGATTGGAGGATTCACACACAACCTCGGATGGTGTTCAGCACTGACTACAGAATTCTGGGGAGTTTTTTCAGGCCTTACTCTCGCTTGGAATCTAGGGTTTTGTCGGATAGAGTTAGAAATCGATTATACAGCGGTGGTAAAAATCCTATCCTCCTCAGGTATTCGTTCTCGGGCACTCAACCCCATATTCATGGGAATTACTGAACTGTTTGCTCGTAATTGGACTGTTGTTCATCAACATATATACCGAGAGGGTAATAGATACGTCAACTGACTAGCGAATTATGTAGAACATTTTGTTGTAGGCATCCATTATTTAATTACTACACTCATAGGGTGCCACCCTATCCTTCTAGAGGATATATCCGGGTTATGTTTCCCGAGACTCGCTCTATAATTTTCTTCATTGTATTTCCCTTTACAAAAAAAAAATTCTCAGAAATGGTAAGAAAATGGTGTAATACCTTATGGTTCGTGGTCAAAATAATGATAATTTTAATTAATTAGAAAAGTTGTCATTTTAATTAATAAATTTTTTCTTTTTTAATTATTATGTTAATTATCAAAACCAAACTCACGATTTTGACTCCAAGAAAATTAAATTACGATTTGCAGTGGAAGTTGCGTATTAATACTTCTTCATAAAGCTCTCGAGTGACCTCTTTTTTAGTAGGTAGGTGATGTTAACATGAGCTTATTATACATAGCTTAACCAACCCCCCGCTTCCTCCAAGGTAAAACGTCTACATTTCTACATGCAAGATTTTCAAAGCTATTCGAATGAGTCAGTAAATTGGATCATCGACTTTGGGTTTGGGATGATCTACCTTATTTTAAGAAATTGGTGGGTTATCCAGTATATATTAATCTTGAGTTCATCTACTGTTCAGATTATAGTAGTCTTAGTTCTCCTTTAGTGATACGTACGTATTGAACAATTTCCAAGATATTCGAAAATGGATTTCACAAATTCTCGAGAGGCTGCATCGTCTTGACAAATCTGCTTTCTTTTAACTCTTAATATTGTTGCCATAACTTACGAATAAATTAACTGTTTTTTTGTTAAAATTTCATCCAACTATTAAGAATAGTTTTTTTTTTTTGGGGGTAAAGTCGGACCAGCACCAATGGATTGTGGGTAATCCATTTTTTGGGGTTTGTGAAACGAGAAACCCATACAAAGATCACCCTCCTAACTCTACACCCCTACTAATTAACTTTTGTATGCCCTACCGCTTGAAGCAATTGTAGGGCTCATACCTAGTGGCAGGAAAGCAAAACAAGTTTTTCCGAAGTGGACAGGGACATGCAATGCAACTGTTTTTCCATTCCATTCCATTTCTTTTCTTTTTGTGTTAGGCAACAGCAGATTACTAGCTGCACGCTAAAGCTACAAACTAAGAGAAACAAAACAAGTTCAGAAAGACGTAAAAAGAGATGACAGGACAATGGAAGAGAACTGAAATAGAGTTCAGGGTCCTGACTCCTGATCCGGTTGATGTCGTCCAAAAAGCCAAGTTAATGTGGAAGTTTCTTTCGAGAACTGTTGCGTGCAACTGAAATGGGACGAAAGAGCTCCCTGAATGCGGATGCCCCATTTGTTCCGCTTCGTCAAGAACGCTTCCCCGTTATGACAGTTAATGGAGTATCTCGCTCTGAACATTATTTGCAAAACCATATGACGTACTGACTAATCAACTACTCCAATCTTCCAGGCAGAAACTGGTTTGAATGCTTTTCTTAATGAACTTAGCACCTGGGTGAAGTTGTCCCAGACACTGAATTTGTTTCTAAGATAAAAACCCTGCACTTTATTCAACTCGAGTTGAATTTGCCCCCACCTAACCATATGGCTCCTTCTCCATGAAAATTATATTGAAAAATGGATTAGTCAAACAAAAGAAAGATGCCCCAACATGGACCAGTTTAGCCTTAGCTTACAACTGTGCAGAAAAGTTCAAGAGCCGATTAGGAGTCAAGAAGCTGCGATAAACTGGTGTCGTCTTCGTATCGCAAAGAGAGGCAAATCTATAAAACGAAACACCCTTAATAATTATCTTAAGCATAAACAGTGAGGAAAGTACTTAAAAGGTACCAGAAACATATTCCGAGAATGAAAACACCTTAGACGGCAGCAGCACAGCAGAATAAAGAACTAAGCACGTAAGAACATGGAAGGTAGATGCTGAAAAAAAATTTGGACCATTTCTCGATTTGTGCGTGTCATCCTTGCGCAGGGGCCATGCTAATCTTCTCTGTATCGTTCCAATTTTATCGGATGTCCCCGAAGGGACGGCTTTGTTCGGTTGGGTTCTAACCTATAAACGCTATTTGGTTCTTTTGTCTTAGCGATGTGGTCTCCGTACCGGGTCATCTTTTTATTAAACACTGCATCCAACACGTGGCTCGATTCCCGCAACGTGTGTCAGCTGCAGCAATAGAGTTTGATTCATCCAATGGAAGAAAACATGACACGTGTACCAAAGCCCCTAATTCAGCTGCTCTGACACGACAATTTTCTGGAAATACTCAATCTAGTTAGGTGGAGGCCAAACTCTGAACGTTGATTGAACATATACTACGATAGTCTCAAACAAGTTGTCTTGGTTACTTATAAACAACTACTGTTCGGATTCTTCAGCCATGAATGAGCTTGAATCAGAAGCTCTCAGAGTGGAGCAGGAAAGTAATATAGATATAAAACGATGAGTTTGAAAGAATTAAAATAGCAATCTATCCTTGTGAATGCTGATTTGAGTCCCAGTGAAGAGGAAAAGGCAGCCATTGGAGAACACACCCCTTTTTTTAACTTTAAAATGTTAAAAAGTCGTAATATTCATACCCTTCAGAAGCTATCTACACCAGATAAAATTTTATAATAGAAGTATGATCAAAATAATTTTCATGATTATGGTCAAAACTCGTTCTTTCCATTGTGAGGAAATGTTGGCCCTCTGTAGCTGTGTCTGTTATTTGGTTTTTATGACTATGAAACAGCTCTGGACTGAGGTAAAGGTCCAACAAAGATACAAAATTGAGAAATGTCGACTTGTCCAATCTTTTACAGGTTTTCAAGACTCTTCAATATCCAGGTATTGAGAGTGAGAGGCTGCAAGGAGAGCAGCTCCAATGCCAGAGCCATCATTGGAGTGTGTGATGACAAAGTTTTCAGAAACAGTCTCTCCCAGTAACTCCTTCACAGTGCCTTCCATGCACTTACTAAATTTGGTATAGTGCTCGTACAATCCACCATCCAATGCGACCACCGAATTCTGTTTTTCCCCATTCCTTACCGTGTCTCGTCCCAATTTCTTTAGGATTCCGACAATCCCAGCAGCAGATAGGCGTGCACCTCGGGTGGCAACTACATCACACACCTCAACGATTACTCTTCGCAATCTCAAGGATGTATTAGATACCTGAGACAAGTAAAACCAACATATTTCAAACAACGAGACTTGGATCTTGTCATGATAAAACTTCTTCTTACATAGCGAAGACATTTAGTTTTGAAGATATTCATCGAGATCTAGGAATGGACAAAACAATGTCACAAGGCAAATAGCTCCGCATGATTTTGTCTCTACCTCAAAGATATCCTTTAATTTGGTCCCCACAACTCTCAGATCTGAAGACGAATCATGGTGTATAGCAGACATGACAGGAGTTCTGCACCATTCCACTTAAAATTCATCAGTACAGCAGTTGCACAGGAGTCACAAATTGAGCTTTTTGTTTTACACAATATGTATAATTAAGAAAAGATGATGACTTCAAAATCAACAAGTCATGCATGAAAAGGCAGATATTAGTATTCATTCCGCATAAATATGAGATACCTCAAAAGTTGCAACGATTACAGAAACACTATAAAAATCTAGTCAAGAAATGTGTAGAAATAGGCCAAGTGAGCATCTAACGTATCTTAGTGCCCTCTAAGGGATGAAATTAACCTACAATCTTGCATCTGCAGAACAAGAAAAGGCCAATGCATGAAAGGGAAAGACATTAATGAGCACGACAAGTAGAAATACAGACCTTAATATGAACGGAATCTTAAGTTTTGGAGGAACAGTATCCCCAAAAAGGTCAGCTTCTTCAGCCATTCTCAATAAAACTCTGCGGACAATTTCTCCCAAATACATACCAGAAATCATCTTTTCAAAAATCTGCAAGATCCATATTAGCAAAATTTTTACCAGATGACAACAATAACATGAATTTGACGAGTGTGGTTACATTACCTGTTCTCCAGGGTTTAGAGACTCAACATCCAGGGACTGATCATATTCCGTTAGCGTAAGGTGGGATGACCGGAAATTACCCCACTCGGTGTTGATAACCTAAAGATTATACGACCTTATTTAACCAGACACTAAACCCTCCTGGGAGAAAAATATTCTAAGACTGCAAATGAATAGCGATTACTACACTCAGTTGGAAGTACCAACCATTTCCCCAGACTTAGGGAGAAGACCTTGCCACTTAGGAATTGCATGTGCTCGTTCTACATATGCTGCATTTGTACCAGTACCCAATATAACTGCAGCAATGACATCCTGGTTGTAGTACCTACCTCCAGCCAATGTTCCTATTGTGTCATTGACCTGCATCAGCTCCCAAGTTGATAAGATTCTGTTAGTTACTCAGTTGAATAACTGTGGTACACACTCTAAAGGTAACAAATGGATGGGTAAATGAACAATTATGTGTATGTATATATTCATACGTAACGCACCAAGGCTGCCACACGCATGTCAAGGCCAACCCTTTCTATGGCTTTGGTCAATTCTCCCACCACATCTTGTCCTACCTATAACAGGATCGGCAATGAAATTAAGTGGTAAGGTAACAACACCATTTAATTTAGCTACCGCTGTAAATAATGTAATGTTTATTCCATTGTGGACTTTATGAAAAGAGTAAATTCTTCAAGAGAGCTTTAAGCATAAATTGTTAAGACCAGTCGTTGAGAGCATGTCCCATTCCGCTGTAAACTCAAACTGATGCAGTAATACGCAAACATGAATGTTCCATATGCAAGGGAATAATATCAGGAATGTAAGTATATGTAAATACTTTGTTTTGTTTCAGGGTATCTGTATGTGCATTAAACAACTAAGTCTGTTGGTTTAGAAGCATGACAGGAGAGTCAGGTAGTGCCTTTAAATGCCTAATCAAGGAAAAAGACCCAAGATCTCAAAAACTTATCAATTTCAGAATCAAGACTGAAAGATAAAAGAAAAGAAAAGTGAAGAGAACGAGAGTCAAAGTAATTAGCATTAACCGCATCTTGTATAGAGAAGCCTTTTGTCCACTTTATAAGTGTTCCTGATGAGATTGATGTTTGCCTGACAGGAAATGAGAAGGTAAAACCAAGCTCCCTCTGTCTACCAGGTGAAATATGCAATTCTTCACCTTCTGTAGCTACAAATTTGGCGAGAGCAGCAGCAATAAAATCGAATAATGCCTGCAATTAACATCAGCAACTAAATTTCAAAACAGGAAATAGTCGAATATGACCAATTTTTATCAGGAAAGCACGAATTGATACTTACATCTGAAGATCCAGTCATCAAGTGTGGTGGGATGGAAACTTCCTCGGATTCTTGTCTGACAACACGATCTTTTTTACCGCCCAGCAGCACCCGCAGTACCCGGAAGTTTGTGCCACCAAGGTCCAATGCATAAAACAACCCTTTCTCATCTCTGGGAAAGGAAAGAAAGAAGAGTCTGTCATTTTCAGTTGCAATATTTCATACGAGAAGGATCAGGAACTATAAATCTTATCTCAAAGAGATTGAGGTAAACCAAATGTTGAACGAATTATTGCACTTGTTCATTTGTAATGTTTATGTTCTAACTAAAGAATATTACTGCTCTTCTTTTCTTCCTTTTTTTTTTTTGTTGAGAAACTCCATATACTTCCCTTTGTCCCCTTTTCGTTTCCATCCGACTTTTTACACACCTAATCTATAACATTAACATAAAAAGTCAATATATGTGAGCTGTCAAACAAAGATACATTTACCAACAATTCAAGCATCTCTTTCAAGTTCAGTGTGGTTAAGTAAAGCAATTTAAAGAACCAACAGTTGAAAAGCATTAAGCAGTGACCCAGATACCAAAAAACAGATGACTGCAAGCCAATATATAAGAGGAATCAAAAGGTTAGATCATAAATAAAAAGAGTGAAGAAAGCAATGGGCCTCAGGGAATCACAACTATATGCCCAACCGTTCACAGAAGAGCATATCACCTTCGAATAAAGAAAAGTAAACCACACAAGTGTCATGAGGCAACAGCTGGGCTAGTTCAGAAGCATATCTAAGAAAACTAGAAACCCCTTGATTCGGATTCCCACACATCACATAAAAAAAATGATAATTGAAACAAAGATTATGAAAAAACATGCTTTTCCATTTACAGAGTTTCAGTCGATCCATCTAAGATGAAAATCAAGTTTTATCAAACGACAGTGACTGGTAAGATCATAAATGAGTACTAGCCAAGAACATTACATTATGATCACAAAAAACTTGAATTAACCATCCTCAATAATGCAGCCTTAAACCGTAATCTGATTTATTCAGCTCAGAGTAGGAGATTTCTGTGACAAAAAACACCATAGGTAACTGGGAAAAGATCTCGTTTTTTTGTTGGGCATTATTGAAAGGAAATGCTAAAAGGCGTAAGGATCAATTAAAACATTGAAAAGTATGTAAGACCCATACAACATTCTTCCACGCTTATCAACAACTACAGAGTAAAAGAAAACAGGGACACATAACATAATGGAAAATAGAAAACACAGAAGGAACATAAACTGCAATCAATTGAAACCAAATTCTCAACCTCAGATAGGAGATATAAAAGTAAATGAAAGTGATGAGCTGACCTGATCACTCTAAACCAGTAAAATTCAACTAGCTACTGCCCGTATTAGACTTTATGAACATACAGAGTTAGGAAAAGGGAAGGTGATAATCAAAATCTACCCGGTGGGAAGATTATCGACGTAGCTGATGATCATCTTAAGCTTACTACCACCGTCCGATGCAAGGCCAGCGTGCATCTCAACAGCCATAGCGTCCGCCACCTGACGCAGCTTCCATATGGGGGTCCCACATTTCTCCTGCAACTCTTTCAATATCTCCATGACCCTGCCCCACCTACTTGAACTTTTCCTTTTGTGTCGCACCACCAGCGCCGCCACCGCACACAACGCCGCCGTGCATACTACTGCCGCCCCTACTGCCACCTTCCCCATCGTCAACTCTCTACAGCACTTCTTCCCCCCTCTGCAACAGGCCTTGGAATAAACTTATTAATACTCTGTTAGACGAACAAGTTTGATCAATAAATACCAAGCTGGGATTTTCTGGGAAATAAAGTAGGAGTCTAGAAAGAGTGTAAAAGTAGAGGCTTTGGCTTTGGCCTCTTGTTCGTTCTTATCACTACTATCTCTCTCTTTTGAAAGGATCACAGCTATTGGCCTACGATGGAAAATAGGACCATTGCAAATGTATTACGTGAAAACCATTTCCCTGGCTTTAAGTGCAAATAGATATTATACATGTACAGAGTACAAGGTTGAGTTATGAACCAAAGGGACATGGTTTTGGTTGGAATAACGGAAGGAACCAATTTGAGTGGACATGACAAGTACCTAGACGGACATGGTTTTTGTCTTGCCTTTTGCTTTCCACGTCCATCCCCAAACAATCTCACGTGTCACTTCCCTTGTCCTAAATGGTGTAGTTTGGAATCTGTACTGCGTAAAGAATTAAACTACATTATCAGGTGAAAATAATGTTTGAATAAGTAGAGAACGATAGACGAATAAGAACTAGGGAGCAACCGGGTTTGATGAGACTAACCTCAAACTGTGGCAACACGGCTTTACGACAAAACTAAGAACTGAAGCAACTTTCCGCCCTTTGCCGTCTTTTATCATCCAAGTCCAACCGCGGAATCCTTCAAAAGCCAAAGTCTTAAAAGGTTAGAGCAGAACATAACAGATGAATTGTGTAAATGAAAACTGCGGTCAACGTTTCTACCCTTGCGTGTTCCGTTACTTATGGGGCATTAAGTCAACCGCCAAGCCTTTTAGGATACAAGAAGAAGGCTGCCATGTGATTGGCGAAGAGGAAAACTACGTTTAAAGATAGAAATGCATAAATTTTACACAAACAACCTGGTTTCAAATTTAATGCTAAATATTTAAATCAAGTTTATCCAAATCGAATCAGCAACGAGTCAGCACCAGATACCAAAGTGAGTTGTTAATTGGTTGTAAATCCTGGCAACTACTCTCAAGACAGCCATTAGAGGATTGGTTTAATGATAATTGACAAAATAAAATGGATACTTCCCTCTATGTGGAAGGTTTGAATTGAATTGTTTTTCGGAACTCATAAATTTTTACTATAACGAGTATACGTGATGGAGATATTTGATCTGATACTGATAGATTTCTGAATGTCATGGAACTTGATCTGGTAAAAAATAGTGTATCAAAAATCACAAGAATGATCATTTTTCATCATGTCTGAACTACACTAAAAAGAGAAATTTTTAATGCTATAAAACGCATAACAGTAGAAAATGAGGAAACAAAAGGGAACATTGAGTTCTATCTTTCACTAATTGATAAATCATACTTGGTGCATTTGCTCATTTAGAATTCTTTGTTAACTGCTAGAAAGTTACAGAAACATAAATAAGGCATGGACGGTCCAGGAGTGCCCAACTGCCTATACCAAGATTTAAAGGCGACTAAGACTGAGATATGCCTCTTTTAGCCTCCCACCTCTCCTCCCTTGTATCCACTTGCTGCAAGAGAACAAAGCAAGCCATAAATGATAGATCGACGGCTGCACTGCTGCAAGAATGAGTCACGTCGGCTACAACTAGGTATAGCTTTTGATCGATGGTTCGATTTCGAGTTCTATAAAGATGGCAGAATCCAAAGGGACCACCTTATCAAAAAGCCAGGTCCTGGAAACAAAAGCAAGTGCTATTCCTCGAGAACAAGGGTCACGTTCAAAGTCTGACGCCAACCAACCACTTCTTATTGCGCTTTTGGTCTCTCAAGGCCACCTTACTTTGGTAACAAATCAACCGTTTTTATTATTCTTCTTATTCTATACTTTTTTTTTTTTATAACTATTTATTCATCTAAATTTTGTGAGAACAATTTATTTGAATCCCTAACTTATTTATAAGTCTTCATCACGTCTTAAAGGATAGTAATGAATTGGTCTGAGAGTTTGATTGGGCTTGAGACAGCAGGTGGAAGCTCAACTCAAGCCCAAATTGTATAATCATAAAAAATATAGATTATTGATGAGAGCAAATAAATTTGTTCTATTTTCTCGCAAATTAAAAGACTTGTGAAGAATTCCTTTTTTATTTTTATTTGTAACAAGTAAATTTTATATATCTTAAAACTGCTATAATTGTTATTATTTAAGTAAATATTCATATTATTCATCGTAAATGTTCTTACTTATTATCTCTATTTTGTAATTTTCACATTTATCCAATAACTAGTGATTAATGTACAACGAGATTACATTGTCACGAATGAATTATTAAGTAAATTTAATATTTTATATCCTAATTTACATTTTGCATCTCTATTCTACTTTAATCTCATTTACTTCAATACGATATAATTGTATTAATTCTTTTACTAAAAGAAAATACCTATCTTGCAATACATTTTTATGAGAACTATCAATCAAAATAACCTTTCTTGTAGGATCCTATTATGCATGATTCTTTAGTAAAATTCTAAAACAATATAGGTCAAATTTAATTATTGAGATTAGATGAGAGTCATAAAAGATTATAAAGCTTATTTAATATCCAGAGTATTACATAATATAAGTTGAGATGTTATGATATTTATTAATCTTTTTTCACAATCAATGTTATACACATGGTAGGAATCATTAACTCCTTCATTTGAAGTGGATGTATTTATAAAATATCTTACATATATTGGTTCTAACATATTTATACAAGATCATACAAATATTGGTTCAAACATACTTACTAATTCACTATTCCATTCTAAATTTCGTCTTTTAAGAACTCGTATCTAATACTTAATATAAATATAATGAATATTTAATTACTTTAAACAAATTTTCTCTTATTTTTACTATTTAAGGAGGTATTTGTTGTTTAATCTTATTGTCATTAATTAACACAGGATGATAATTTAAACATGTCTCATCTCCATTTATTGCAAATACTTGAGGTAATTGCTCGTATGAAATGGCCAATCTTTTATATGTCTGACATACTCTTTAATTTGTATTCAAAATATTTTGCACAAAGGAAACATGGTTCATAATTACGCGTTACATATTACTTATCACATACTAAATGATATTTACATATATTATATAGTTGGAAACAATAATACAATAAAAGAACATACACCTAGAACAATTTATCAATAAGATAACAATATCTACGTATTTCTAACAACTTCACGTGGCCAATACATGTATCTCTTGATTTGGCTTTGTTAATTGGTATATCACTATATCACGTGTAGATACATGTGTATCTCTTTAATACTTTTTCAATATACTTTGCATGCCATGCCTAATATATGTACCCCTTTACTACTTTTCCTTGTGATTGACCGAAAATTGACTGATTTGCGCTCACTATTCTAACAACATAATCAATAATTAGTTTTGTATATATCATTTCATATATAAGGCTTCTAACTACACTGAAATAGGAAGCTTTTTTCTTTTGTTCCCTTTCTTACAATGTCCTTAAACAAAAATTTTGATTAAGAGATTCACCTTTAATAATAGGATTATCAATTGACTTCTAAACTTACACAGATTGTTTAAGAACTTTTTAAATATATATCCTTCGTGAAAGATATAATGATCTCTTGAAATCTTTAAGAATGTATATACCTTCACCTATGTCTTATTTCAATTTTGAATAACTAGTTTTCGATTTGCTTAACAAATTCACATTTATTACAGTTAATTAAAATATCATTCACACATAATGATAAAATCATATTTTTATCTTTAGATCTTTCAGTATATATGTAGTGTTTCATCAATTATGTGAAAATCATATGAAATAATTACATGATAAAAATGAATATACCATTTTCTTAAAGATTATTTTAAGCTATAAATTGATTTCAACAATCGTCACATTTGATGTTTTTAACATGTCTTAATGAAACCTATAAGTTATTTCACATATATTCTTCTTTTAATATTTTGTTAAGAAAAGTAGTTTTTACATTCATTTGATATATAATTAAAAATCCATACTTACCAATATAATCAAGATTAATCATATTGAATCCAACCTATAATTAGATAAAAGATTTTTCATAATTGATTCGCTTCTATTGTGTATATATTGTAGCTACAAGAATACCTTATATCTTTCAACACTATCATCATCGTTTTGCTTTATTTTGATAACTCATTTCTTAATAGTCTTCTTTTGTCTATTAAAGAGATCAACAAAGTCTCATACTTTATCGGAGTTAAAAGAAGTTATTTTCTCCTTCGTCACTTTCTTTCATTCTTCTGTATTAAAACTATTTAGAACCTCCTTTACATTCTTTGGTTCACACTCTTTTTGTAAGATAATCATGTGAATTTTTCCTTTCATTTCAAAATGACCTTTATAGAAATAATTAATGCTTATTTCTAAATAAATGAGATTCATATTTATCAATCTCTTGATTACTCTCACCAAGTAAAATTGTCAAATTCTTATTAGGTTATAATATAAACTAATCTTGAGTTAGTTATTTATTTTCTAAATTTCTCCCACTCAAATAGAGTCCCTTGATATGATCTTATGTAATGTAAGAATATGTTTTTTTCTAGTTCACCTTACTTTTATTCCCTCTTAAGCTTGGTTTCTCATATTTACGAGAGATATCATGAATGTAGGCGGCACGTCCATAGTCTTAGTCTTGTCATATCAAGTTTTTTACCCCGTTTTGTAACTCGTGTGAATTGTTTTTAACTAATTTCCTAGGCATGTGATTAATTATATAAGTAGCTATGAGTAATGCATCATTTAATAAATGATATGTAAATTTTCATGTGTCGTCATGAACATAATCATTTCTATTATTATTTTATTTCATCTTTCTAAAACATCATTTTCTTGTAGGATTCGAAGAATAGTTTATTATATTTTTATTCCTTTTTTGCATAATATTTTGATCTTATCATATAAATATCATTCCCCTTGGTCTGTTCTTACTTCATAATGCTTTATTTTCTTGTTTTAGTGATTTTTCACCAAATTCATATGTTTTATAAAAGAATTTAACGCTCCTAACAAAATCGAGAAAGTTACAAAGATCATCGAATAACTAACTAGTTTATCCTTGTAACATCACAACTAACATTTGAACATTCCTTTTTTGAAAAAATGATTTCTTGTAGTGAACATTTTTCTCAAATTCAGGAATTAGGTTTCCTTAACATTACAAGCATTTGTCACAAATGGACATGACTATACTAAGTTTAGTCGCATATAAAATTGATGAAATACATAAACTTATGTCTTGTGCTCACATTCAATTTAGCATAGATGTTTGAATAAATTGATTATGATGTATCAAAAGTTCATAATCCCTTTTTAAATGATTTTCTTGCCATTTTGCTAGGAAGAAGATATTCACAGGTAATTAATTTAAATCATTTAAAAGGTTTTATTTAACTAATCGACTTATTTGATTTTGACTTATGTGGCGTGATCTAGCATGTCTCAAAGTTACATTATGATTTAAATTATTAGATGATATAAATAAGGAATAAATTATATTATTACTTCGATAAATGACATTATCTAATATAACAATATTGTCTAACATAAATCCACGGTCACAAAAAAATTAGTTATAAGACAAATCTATTCCACCTTTGTGGGAGTGTATAATAAATCTATGTTTAATTAATATCAATATGAAATAAGATTTTGTAGAATCTTTGAAGCAAAAAACATTTTATGTAGGACTAATTATAGGCCACCGGATATATCTGACTTAGTGTATAATAAATCTATGTTTAATTAATATCAATATGAAATAAGATTTTGTAGAATCTTTGAAGCAAAAAACACTTTATGTAGGACTAATTATAGGCCACCGGACATATCTGACTTAGGGCCTGTTTGGTTGAGCTTTTATTAGTAGAGCTTTTATCAGTAGAGCTTTTCTGAGAAGAGCTTTTTTTAAAAGCCAGTTGACTGTTTGGCTATCAATTAAACAAACAACTTTTTAAAAAGAGCTTCATTCAGTAGACTGTTTGGCAACATAAAAATAAAAAGCATTTTTATTAATTTTA
>JANSVB020000164.1:1920316-1937569 GCA_025504935.2 Erythroxylum haughtii | reverse complement strand
CTGTTATCGGAGAGAAAACGTTGCCTACTCGGGAAATGCTTGAAAGAAATACAAGTGTAACCGACTGGTTAATAACAAGAGCCTTATTGCCTACTCCTTGAGCCTATCTTTGGTTTGCATGCGCCTGCTTTGATTGACCTATCTCACCTTCTGTAATATATAATAATAATGAAGTCAAGTCAACGAACCTCGCTCTTCCCGAAGATATTCTTATTTACTCATTTCTTTTTTTTTATTATATTAGATATCCTGACTTAATCAGACTAATTCTAAGCTCCTACGACCCTACCCCAAGAGCCTAGATTGATTCTATCCAAAATAAATGTCGTTTTAGAGAGATGCACACTTATTAAGAAAGTTAGTTAAATGTTTGATATACCCTTATTAATTACATGTTGAATTGTCTTGAAAATGTAATATGTATAATTAGCATGTGAGATAAATTAAAGGATAATTTTGAAAATAAAATTATAAACATGCATAAAAAATCGTAAACAACGCTTATTTTGAATAATTAAAATCTTTCTAAAATGACACTTATTTTAAATAGGAGATAGTATTTTTATAAATTGATTATTTCGGAGACTTAAATACGTAATTAAAGGAGTATTGGAGTAACACTCCACTTCAATAATGAGTCATGTCAGCCCATTGCAAATTGCACAAGTGCCCCAACACATAGTGTCGCACGGCCTAGCATCGACCTGATGACGGGCCAATATTTGTAGGGGTGGAATCTTTAAAGTGTTCTCTTATCATCAAAGTCACTCTCTTATCTCGTGTTCGATCGTTCAATTAAAATTTTATATCATATTTAGTATAAAAGAAAATATTTTTTAAAAAAATTACACTAAATTTATTGTTATTCTAATCATTTTATACCAAATTTAATAATCAATTATTTTTAAAGAATATTCAACAATAATTTAGTTATTATCTAAATTAATTTATATGTATACAATATTATTTATTTATTTATTTGTAAAAAATAAAATAAAATCATTATTCTTAATTAATTAATATATACTTTATATTAAATTAATATTATTTAACATATATAATTAATATTATTGCAACAATAAATTAATAGCATACATAAATATAATATTTTTATTGCACATTTAACCTCTAATCTTCTGAATTATCATATCGTTTTTACAAATGTTCAATCAGTACATTACAAAGTTCATAACGAGTTTCTTTATCTTTAATTTGCTTATATTTAGCAAGAAATTATTGGAATATAATTATATCGTTTCTATTAATATCAATTTTAGGGGTTGGCATTTTCGCTCCAATCTTGTATGGCCACTTGGGTATCACATTCGTCCTCAAATTTACATTTTATTCTTAAATTATTTTATTGATGAATTTATAATACTTATAAACAAGAATTATAAATAAATATTAAAAATAAATTTAATATTATATTAAATATTATTGTTATTTTAAATGTCTCAATGAAATATTTGTAATAACATATTTTTGTAAAATAACATATATTTTAAATTTAATTAATTAGTAAATTATGTAAATAAATCAATTTATGAGAAGGACATAAAAAGAATGTGTAAATAAGAGAACAGTCATTTTTACAACTTTTGGTACATGTTAGTGTGTTACTATTCAATTTAGTGTGTTACTATTCATTACACTAAAATGGTGTCCAATTTTAGTGTGCCCTTTAGAATGAATTTATCATACTAAAATACTAAAATGGTGTCCAATTTCTTGTAAAGTAGATATAGTTTTAACTACAGTAAAAATTTCTTTAAATTTTCAAAAAAATATCAGAGTACCAAATATTGAAGGAAAAGCTCTTTTATAATTATTTGTTACGGTTATGTATAATGGACACGTGTTTTCAGGCTTTTATTTCAAATAATTAAAAAATATATAAATGAAGGATAAATAGATTATAAAGTGAAACGTTTTAACTTAAAATATAAAGAAAATAAAATTAGAACTCATATGGTACCAATATTTAATAGAAGTATGATCCTCATGGAACTCAGCTTAAAAACAAGTACCCTTGTAGCCTTCAACAAAAATTTTTGTTAGTCTTAAAACTAAAAAGAGAGTTGGGGAGTGAAAAGAGAACAAAAAGATCATCAAAACCTTCGTAGCCTTCCTCTTCATCTTCATCATGTGTAATCCAATTGCCAACAGTTCCAACAATAAAGTTCCAATCTTGCCAGTGAGTGATAAACCAGCTCAAAAGCTTGAGTTGGTAAAACTCCTACAAGTTTCTGAAACTACCGCTAGAGTGTCCGACAATTCCATTTCCGACACAAACTTCATCGTCGCAGCTATTATATCGGAAACTAAGTCGCTCGTCAAGCTCGCATTCCCTATCGCCCTGACAGCTCTCATTCTCTACTCTCGTTCCATCACTTCCATGCTCTTCCTCGGCCATCTCGGTGACCTTGAGCTAGCAGCTGGCTCTCTCGCTATTGCCTTCGCGAACATCTCCGGCTACTCTGTACTCTCAGGCCTTGCTCTAGGCATGGAACCTCTCTGCTCTCAGGCTTTTGGCGCTCAACGTCCAAAACTCCTCTCATTAACCCTTCACCGCTCCGTGGCTTTCCTTCTTGTCTCATCAATACCCATTTCACTTCTTTGGCTTAACATGTCAAAAATCCTTCTATACCTTCACCAAGACCCTGATATCGTATCTCTCGCACATACGTACATGTTGTTTTCTCTACCTGACCTTTTAGCCAACTCTTTTATCCACCCAATTCGCATTTACCTTCGTTGTCAAAGCATTACTCATCCATTAACCTTGGCATCCCTCACGGGAACCATTCTTCATTTGCCTATCAATTTTCTTCTCATCAATCACTTCAAGCTAGGAGTTGCAGGAGTTGCTGCCGGAGCTGCCATGTCCAATCTTCTCGTGCTCATGTTTCTTGTTTTATATGTGTGGATTTCGGGCTTGTACGAACCCACGTGGACGAAACCAACCCTAGAGTGTCTCACCGGCTGGAAACCTCTCATAAGGCTAGCTGTTCCCAGCTGCGTATCGGTTTGCTTGGAATGGTGGTGGTATGAGATCATGATCGTGTTATGCGGTCTTCTAGTCAATCCCAAAACGACCGTTGCGTCGATGGGGATTTTGATTCAAACGACGTCGTTGATATATATAATCCCCAGTTCCCTAGGATTCGCCATCTCTACTCGGGTGGGCAACGAACTCGGAGCTAACAGACCCTACAAGGCGAAGTTATCCGCCGCTGTAGCTGTGTTTATTGCGGCCGTAATGGGCCTATCAGCCTCAATTTTCACGTCAGAAGTCAAAGATACGTGGGGCCGGATGTTCACGCGTGATCCCGATATCCTCCGGTTGACATCAGCAGCTCTGCCGATCCTAGGGCTTTGCGAACTAGGTAACTGTCCGCAAACGGTGGGGTGTGGGGTCCTCAGAGGAAGTGCTCGTCCGTCAAAAGCAGCGAACATCAACCTCGGAGCTTTCTACTTTGTGGGCATGCCAGTGGCAATTGGGCTCGGATTCTGTCTCGGAGTGGGGTTTCGTGGTCTTTGGGTCGGATTGTTGTCAGCCCAAATATGTTGCGCTGGGCTTATGCTGCATGTCGTTAGGACAACCGACTGGGATGTCCAAGCCAGAAGAGCTCAAAAGCTAACGCGTGCTGCGTATAGTGATGGGAGCGGTGATGGGTCTCTTGAATGTGGTAAAGGTCACGACGAAGAGCTCACCGAAATTATGGTGACGCCTTCTCTTTAAAATGGGTAAAAGAGGCCTACTTTTATATTATTTCACTTATCTCGAAAATACTTAGTCCATTTTAAATTATTAAATTTATTAAATATGTATAATTAATTAAATTATAAAAATTAAAATATATACGTATTTATCATATTTTATATTTTAACAAGAATAATAACGTTCACTTCTAAATACTTTCTTATTAAAATATAAGAATAATTTTATGTATAGAGAAAATTCAGTATTGATTTTTTAATTATAAAAGAATATTTTAATTAAAATTACTCTTTTAACAGAAATGCTATTAGAGACCCTAATATATAATAAAAGTGAGAAAATCATCCAAATTGTTACAGCACCATAATTCAATTTTATTATGTTGTGTTAAATCCTTTTAATAATTATTGAAATGACTCATTATATATCATCTTATTTTTGTTTATAATACTTCATGCAGTAAAAGCCTCTACTTACATATACATAATAGGTTTAATTATCAAAAGAATCTGCTCAATTTTGCAATAATTGCTTGAACTTCAAAAAAGATAATAAAAGGTTCAATTTTTTTAATATTTTTTAATTATAACTTGAACTTTAAAAAGTGATAATAGAATATTCAAATTTTTATTTTTTTTAATTCTATCATGACGTTAGTGCTTCAGTTTTTTCTTTCGTTTTTAGTTATTGTGTTAATGCCCTCATCTTTTGATTTTTAGATTACACGACTTCGATACCCTCACACTAAGAGCATAAAAAGAACGAATTGAGAATGAAAAACTTGTTGATGTAGTACGCTGCAATGCAAGAGTAGTTTGAGGTGATAGAAAAACAAACAAAAAACAAAAAGGTTGAGGTCGTTAAAGAGAACAAATAGATAATGAAAGGCTGAGGCTGCATAAACTAATTTAGGGATTCAATTTTTAACAATACTATTTTATTAATCTTCATTTATTATGTTAATTTTGACAAAGTGTATTAATAGTTAGAGTTCTGAAACACGCAGCAAGTCGCGTCAGTAAACTTAACGTAGACATCAACGTCGAGTTATAATTTAAAAAATAGAAAATTTGACTACTTTATTATCACTTTTTGAAGTTTGGACTATAATTATAAATTTAAGCAAAGTTTTTTAAAATTTTTAACTTCTTAATAATTTAATCTTATTAGTTATTAAAAGAGATTATTTAAAAAATAATATTGACTTGTTAAATTTAAGAGATACTTCTACTTCAAAATGATATCGAAACAACTCTATTTTAGTCGTATATACGTAACAACAAGATTTGAATAGAAACTAAATCCAGGATTGAAGAAGCCCAAAAATACCTAACATTCTTATTAACTAATCATTGAAACATGTGCATCAAATAGCTATTGAGCCTTGACTAGTTAGTTTTGGCGGGGGCTTTCTTGAAATAGCTAAGAGCCAAGCCGCATGCTTAGTTGGAACAAGCTTGCACTTGCACAAAGAAGGAAAGGATAGTCATTACTGCCATATGAGGTGTGTTTAATTGGAACAAGCTTGCACTTGCACAAAGAAGGAAAGGAGAGTCATTAATGCAAATATGAAGTGGAATTGGCTAAAACGTATCGCTAACCATGTGGATCAATGCGCCCCATATGCGATATCAGATATGGCATGCGTGTGGGTCTCGTCTTAGTTGTTTTCAATTTTACCATTTAAGGAAAGGTACCTGTCACTCAAATACAATAAACGCCTAAAAGGTTGCAAACCATGGGAAATGACTTTACATATATAGATTAGCTAAATCAAAGGAACCGTACCCCCTTGGATTTGTTTGTGATTCGTCCTGTTTGCATGTGATCAGAAGAGTATATTTTCGGATTCCTTTTTGCATTCATTGAACTCGAGCCTTTTGCTGCGGTTCTAAAGAAGGATCCTCTCCAGCTGCCAATAACATCCTCCCACATGCTCGTGTTTCTGTTTTTAGAATATCAAATAACATAACCTTAAACATCAAACGTAACCTTAAATTGCAATTACTTAAATCTTTACTTTCGATAATTTGTATAAGTCTGTAAGGAGATGAACGTGGAAAATACACTAAAGCACAGTTTTAAATTGCAATTTACTTCTGACGTGCAGATTTGACAAACAACACTACCACGTTGCACAGTTCCCGTGAAAACAATGTCATTGAACATGTCATTCGGGTTACAGTTACGGTTGTCCTCAGTAATCTGATCCTTTTGTTATTGGAATTTGATGAGTGTTGGATATGTCTGGATGACTAGCTTTTTTTTTTTTTTTACAAAGGAAATAACATAAATAACAAGATCCTATGAAGGAGGCTAACCCCTATCATATTTTCTATAAAGATAGTGGCACACCTAAAGGTGCTCTATCAAAAGTGGTGAGACCGAGTTCAAAAGTAAACACATGGTTGGCAAGTCAGTCAGCACACCAATTGTCCTCTTTGTAGGTGTGTCGAGGAAGAACAATCCAGTTCCAGATGAGTAATTCGTTGATGCCCAAGATTAAAGGATTGAGCGACATGGATCGCTGCAGAGCGTCGGAGAGGAGCTATTTAACCATGAGAGAATTCAGTTTGAGAACTACGCATCGAAAACCAAGGGTCCAGGCCAGTTGGAGATCCGAGTAAACGCCCCAGAATTCAGCCGAAACCGGAAAACACATGCCTATATTCTGAACAAACCCACCAAGCCAATCATTAGAGCTATCCCAAAGAATACCACCTGCAGTGATCGAGGAAGATTTGCTGCGACACGTCCCATCGGTATTTACTTTGACCCACCCCGAAGTAGGCGGGCATCACCCAATAAATTGTTCGTACCGTGATCGAGGGGCCAGATGGACGCGATAAAGCGAAGTTGAGGCCCCAGAACTCAGGCGGATATAATTGAGGACCATAGTTGCAGAAGAAATCGGCCAAGAGAATTGAGTGTCGACAAGGACCTTATTTCACCATGTCCATAAAAACCAACAAGCAGTCCCAAAAATAGCTGCCCAATCAAGGCCCGAGATCAACTGATGGTTCTAGAAGTTAAGAGTGAGCCATTTCTGAGGGTTGCTAGTGAAGAAAGTGAGAGAGATGGCGTGGCGAGAGAAAATAAGCCAAAGATTCCTCGCTTTAAGGCAATCGCGAACAACATGGAGCGAGAACTCCTTCATATGACAGTGATAGCATTCCAAACTCGTAGTGAGGTGCTTGCGAGCGCGTTGCTGGTTGGAGAGGAATCGGTTTTTAGCAAAGTGTCAAAGAAAAGAGCGGATATGCTATGGACCAAGTCAGTGCCAAATTTTCTTCCACAAGCTGACGGGTTGAGCCCGAGAGTGCTCCATAAGCATAGAGTAGGCCGAAGCAGTAGTGAATTTTCTAGTAGGTGACGGTCCCCAAATGAGTTTGTCGGCTCCTAGGTAAGGCTTGGGGTGAAGGTTCCTGTAATGGACAGTCAAATCGAGGAAGGAAGCAAAGGTTGAAACTTAGTCCAATCCCAATTCCCAGTGATGTCCACGAAGTGGTGGACGTGACGGTCAAGTTCGGAGGAGGGGATAGGAATGGTAGCATGTTGTAAAAGGGAATTCACGTTGGCGACCCATGGGTCAAGTCAAAACCGAGCCTGGAACCCGTCCCCAATTATCCAGTGCATGCCATTGATCACGTTGGGCTAAATAGCCTTGATACTCCGCCGCAACATGGAACCATCGATAGTGGGAATAGCGGAAGGTATATGCATGATTGATATTAAATTTATACTTGGCCGATAAAATTTGGACCCACAAAGTGTTAGATTTGGTGATCATAACTCACCCTAATTTGGTAATCAAAGCGTCATTGGTGGCGTGAATGTTCCGAATTCCTAGCCTACCCAAATCTTTGACTTGACAAACTTTATCTCAGTAAATAAAACGTATCTTTCGAGTTCCGGAAGAGGAGCCCCATAAAAAGGTACACGTAAGCTACTCCAATTCATCGCACAAATCTCAAAAAAAGCGGACCGTTTATATCGTTTAAGTAGGAAGCGCACAAAAGACCGACTAAATCAAAGTGATGCATCCTACAAAAGACAAGAGATGCCAACGTGAGAGGATGCGCGTCCCTGTCAAATGAAACTCCAGTTGAGCATCCTTCAAGCTTTAGTTTGCTTTTTACTTCCAAAGAACCTTTTCAAGCCACGACGTCTTTAGACCAAAAAAGAGAAGAGACAATATTCTTAAAAAAGAAATGCTTGAAGTGTTCATGCTTATGGTTGAGTATTCAAAGCAAAACTTAGCATTTAGTTCCTTTCGATCTATCAAAAGGCACCAGAACAACTACAGATAGCCAATACGATAATGAATCTGTTATCTCACCATTTGTGTGTCCTCTGGACAGTATCTGTTAATTCCTCCTGGCTAGCTATATGGGGACCTGCCACACGTACCAATACAAACCCTGAAATTATCATTAACATCTTCTTCTAAAAAAAAGTAACATGGGCAGCATTAAATGCTCAATTTATTGTGACTGTTGTTAGCTAGGAAGCAAAGAGTATATTAAAGATGCAAATTGCAGTTATATATATAATGTCATTGGCCCTTCAAAGATATCAATTCAAAAGAAGATAGAAGAAAGTCAAATGGGCATATTTGAAAGAGTTTCTTTATGTTATCTACTAAGCAAATAATTCGTAAACGCTCGATGGACCCTATTGACCACAGTTGGAGTAAAGAAAAGGACACTTGGTATGGTTGAACATTGAAATCGAAATATTTGTGTCTCGAAATTGGGGAATACGGGCAAGAGTCCTAATAAATGCAGTGACGCACTCAACTCCAAGCATGACCTTTAGATGAAGATACTACGTTGCTTCAAGTAGATCATATGCCCAAAATTATGTTTCTGTTTGCGTTTATTTCGATCACAAAACATAAGCTTTCTTTTACTTACATACTAAGCCGAACAAGAATTAAATGAAATGATTAAGAATGGTATAACTTTACTAGAATTTATCAAAGATATGACTGGTAATAAAAAACTGTAACATACTAAAACATGAATGAAGAATTTTACTTAAAAAGGTTTTTCTCAT
The DNA here is from genome assembly GCA_025504935.2 of Erythroxylum haughtii. Classification (NCBI taxonomy): domain Eukaryota; kingdom Viridiplantae; phylum Streptophyta; class Magnoliopsida; order Malpighiales; family Erythroxylaceae; genus Erythroxylum; species Erythroxylum haughtii. Next base: position 1,928,787 of record JANSVB020000164.1, on the reverse strand, counting down.
TCTCTTGATTCCTTTATAACATTTTCATTCGAGTCTCGTTTTATAATTAACCTCAATATTTTAATTATATAATACTTTTTTCCTAATTAATTAGCTTATGAAATTCCTTAATTAATCTAATTACTTCTTGTACTATTTGGTTTTATTTATTCTAGATTTTTCTTTTTTTTCCTAGTTTCTATTTACTTATTTTATCTTGTATTGTTAATCTTTCCCGTGTTTTATATTTACTGTTTTATGTATTACATTACATATTTTTATATTTGTTATACAGTACTTATTTGTCTTTATTTTGTATTATCATTATTTTATATTATATGTATGGGTCCATCGAAAATAATTTTCCTATCAAATAGATACAAAGTTACAAATCTCCCAACACCCCACATTTTAGCGAGGCTCTATCTGACTGTTACTGTTACATATCATGCGCCTATTAAAGACAATTGGGGAGCTCTTTTATCAATTGAACCATCCTCCAAAAAGTAAAACATCAGAACAGTAGAGACTGGACTTATTTAATATATATATATATATGATAAAGAACATTATTGAAGTTAAAAGGTTAGATAGACTACATAAATATATATATATAGAAAAGTCTCACGTGGCCTCCATCAAGTGGCCAATGCACCACACCTTTGTAGAGAGAAAATTGCGTATGATATATACTCTACCAGATTTTGACGTGGAACCCACTCTGCACTGCTCGTTAGGAATTTAGCTTTTACACCTTACGCCAAACCTTAATTGTCCATTTCCATAGGCTACTTTGGATTCCATCTTAAATTAGGTACACGCTTTCTTTTTATTATACCTTGAATTTGGGTTTTATGTTATAAAAGAATAATGGAAGCCAAGGCCGTAAATCTTACGGGGTAAAAGGAAAACGGGACGGAGGGGAGGGACTAGGGAGGGTGAGACAGAGGCGAACTCGTCCCCGTAATAGAAACACGGGTGAAAGGAGAAGCGGTCAGAGTATAGTTAAGTAGGAGTCAGAGAGAGTTAAAGCAAAAGTATAAGTGTTGTACGTGTGGGGTCACATTCATTCACTCACTTACAACTCACAGCTCGGAAGATTGGCTCTTCCTCACTCACTCTCTGTTCCACGTCTGAACCAACCAGCACCACCAGAGCATAGCATGGCAGCAAAATTAAGCAAAGCTCTGAGAGTCACTGTCTCACAAACCCACACCCCTCCACTTGGAAAACGACAACAACTGTCAATTACTCACAACTCAACACGACAGAGACCCGATTGTTTTAGAGAGGTAGAGTGTGTATGGAGTTAAAAACTTGGTGATAAGGGAACCATGCATGTCTCCTTTTCTTCCACTTGTTTAGCAAGACACCAATGGTTTGATTATATTTACGTTACAAGCGTTCTCAGTTCTTCTTTTCATCTTTTCTCTTGACCTTTGCATGTGGTTGTCCCTTTTAAATGTCTGAACTCTAGTCTCATATAGAAATGAAATAAGATTAAGACAGCTTCGTGTCTATCAGAACATTATGTTTTTTCCACATGGCTGTTCTCTCTCTGTCCCTCTGTCTATAAAAAACGAAAACTTCTTTCCCATTCTCTCAATAACATGCCTTCATCACCCAAACTACTCCATTATACCTCCCTTCCAGCTCTTCCTACAGGGTATATACAAATATAATAAGCTATTGTAGAGGCCATATACCTAGGTTTGGTTCATAATCTTGTCCACCATACGTTCAAAAGCTTGCTCAACATACATCTTTTGAATATTCTGCTCTCCAGCAGCTCTGCATGAGTAGCGTCTAGGGTTACTTTCATGATTTACTCGACTTTTATTGTTTATTCATTCCTCCAATTGTCATGACATGTTTCCCTCCAGAGGCGCTTATATATCTCAGACTGTTACACATTGTTATAGAAAGAGATCAAACGAGTGGTGAGTGCTCTTTATGAGAGTATCTCGATCCAAGACAATTTACATACCATTCATCTTCCTTCCTCCTTCTCCTGTTGTCGTTATTGTTGTTCATGATGTGTAATCCAAATACCAACACTACACTGCCAATCCTGCCCGTCAGCAATAAACCAGTACAAAAGCAGCAACCTTTTCAACTTCTTCCTCTTCCCATTACCACCTTCAAAGATCCTGAGAATCACTTACCGGACAGTGCATCATACCCGAGTTTCTCTGCTCTTATCTCGGAAGTTAAATCGCTCTTCAGACTCGCTTTCCCTATTGCCCTAACAGCCCTTATTCTCTATTCTCGTTCCATCACATCCATGCTCTTCCTGGGCCATCTCGGCGACTTTGAACTAGCAGCTGGCTCTCTTGCTATCGCCTTCGCAAATATCACCGGCTACTCTGTTCTCTCTGGCCTTGCTCTAGGCATGGAACCTCTTTGCTCTCAAGCTTTTGGAGCTCAACGTCCAAAGCTACTGTCTGTCACCCTTCATCGCTCTGTAATCGTCCTTCTAGTGTCCTCAATACCTATCTCTCTTCTCTGGCTTAACATCTCGAAATTGCTTCTTTATCTTCACCAAGACCCCAATATCATAGCTCTTGCACGCACATATCTACTCTTTTCTCTACCTGAACTTTTAGCCAACTCTTTTATTCACCCAATCCGCATTTACCTTCGCGCTCAAGGTATCACCCATCCGTTAACCTTAGCATCCTTCACAGGCGCTATTCTTCATTTACCTATCAACTTTTTATTTGTCAGTCACTTTAAGCTCGGGATCGCTGGAGTCGCTGGGGCAACCGCCGTGTCCAACCTCTTCATACTGACATTTCTAGTCGCATTCATATGGATTTCCAGGTTACATGAGCCCACATGGACAAACCCAACCAGAGAGTGTCTCAACGGATGGACACCTCTGATAAAGCTAGCGGTTCCGAGCTGTCTCTCGGTTTGCTTGGAGTGGTGGTGGTATGAGATCATGATCGTGCTTTGTGGTATTCTAGTCAACCCCAACGCGAGTGTTGCTTCTATGGGGATTCTGATTCAAACGACATCACTGATTTATATATTCCCCAGTTCCCTAGGATTCGCAGTCTCGACTCGGGTGGGGAACGAACTCGGAGCCAACCGTCCTGACAAGGCGAAGTTATCAGCTCTAGTGGCGGTTTGTGTCGCCGCCACGATGGGCCTATCAGCTTCGGTTTTCGCATCGAAAATGAGGGATATGTGGGGCCGGATGTTCACGGCTGATCCTGATATCCTACGGTTGACATCAGCGGCTCTGCCGATCCTAGGGCTTTGCGAACTGGGTAACTGTCCGCAGACGGTGGGGTGTGGGGTCCTTCGAGGAAGTGCACGTCCTGCCAATGCTGCGAATATCAACCTCGGAGCGTTCTATCTGGTGGGCATGCCAGTGGCAATTGGGCTCGGATTCTATCTAGGAATCGGGTTTTGTGGACTTTGGGTCGGGTTGTTGTCGGCCCAGGTATGCTGTGCTGGGCTTATGTTATATATTGTGGGGACCACCGACTGGGATCTTCAAGCCAGAAGAGCGCAAATGCTAACATGTGTTGTATATAGTGATAGGAGTAGTACGGGGGTGGCTCTTGAATGCAGTGAAGATGAAGAACAAGTGCTTACTCCGATTATGGTGGTTTCGTTTCCATAACCTACATGGTAGTTTGTCAACTGGGATTGTTGTTCTTGGTTTTTTTTCCCTTCCGGGTTATGTTTGTGAATTGATCTTCTTTTTTTATTGTTTGGGTTTCCAGAGATGGGATTTTGTTTAATGGAAGATGACGATCTTTTTTCTTTATTTATGTTTCAAATTCTAAACTATAAGTATATTTGAGATTGTAATGTTACGATTGCTCTCAAAATCGTTATTCGCAATTAAAACAAAGTTTGGTTAGAACTTTGAAAGCATTCAATTGTTTATTTATTTATTATTTTTTCATAAAAGTTTGTTTAAAAGATTAAAAAAGAGACAGGTTTGAAGGATGTTGTCTTCTTCTTAGGTTGGCTGAAACAGTACACAATAGTGTTGTCTCAAAGATTCAGACACGCTCAAGTATAGAGTCCTTAGATTGGTTCTGTTGTGGTTAGTCAATGACTTGATAAAAGAAGAATCAAAGTACCTCCGGATCAGGTTTTGTACGTTATGGTAATCTGCAAAAGTTTCTGACCACTGAGAGTGACTTGACATAATTTGTAGGGACCTGGAGTTTATTACAACCTGCAATTATTACAGAGTTTATATCTGTGGAAGCAAATATAAGGATGGAGGAAAAGGTACGAGTTATGGCTCAGATGGACGGTGGAGTGTCATGGTCACGTCTAACATCTAAACTTTGCATGGTCCACGGTAGCTTTCTATAAAGTGTAATCTGATATACATGTTATCGAATTCCCACAGACCATCAGATCACTGGGATAGGTCATTGATCCTTCACCGGGGCACCTTCTCACATGGTCGTCTTGTCCCTACAGTGTACATCTGTTATTGGAAAATGCCATTCCGTGAGTACTGTAGAATCTATGGTTACTTACCTTTCCCTAAATTTCTATTACGTTGAAGAGGATTATTTCTTGTCTTTTTGCTGCTAAAGAGTTTACTTGACTAAATAACTTGCAACTCTTTTTTTTCCCACTGTAATTAGGGTTATCTATGATTTTGCTGGAAACTCAATCTTCTCTCTAAGTGAGACAAACTGAGACCATCTCTTTAGCTATTCAACTACTCCTTTGAATTTTAGCAATTTTTAAAAACTATAAACATAAATTTCATTTATTAATTTATGAAGGCAAATTTGGCACATAAAAGAGCAATTACTAAATTATTAAAAATATTGTGTAATATTGGAAATTAAAAAAAGACATTTTATTAATTGTCATCAAGTTATTGCAATATTAGAGTAAGTTTTACCATATTTCTAAATCAGTGATTGTTGGGAGCAGAAGGTCTGCCATTGCCTGACAGGACGGGCCAAACTATAGTACGCTCCAAAAGAACATAATTCAGGTTGGTTTCAGTCCGATCCTTATTAGCTATGAAGCGGATAAAAGAAGCAAAAGGAAAAAAGCAATGGTTGGCTGTAATGAAATAAGGCCCTCTCTGGCAGACACCACTATATCCATGGCAGAACAAATGAGAGAGCTAACACAAAAGAGAGAGCTGTCTGTATGCAGATAACCGAGAAGGGTGTTCTTGCAGGCGACGCACGAGGGGGATATCAGCAATTTTCCATCAGTCAGACTCAGTCAGTACCATTTGTTGTTTTCATCAGGTTCGAACAACTTACAGGAACACCTACTGTTCTAGTCTCATCTATCACAGTCTCGTGTGAAGTGGAGCAGGAAAAATTGAATCCATGACCACTCCAACCACTCTTTACCCTGTGAAATCATTTCCATTCCGCGAAACTTGATCGCGACGTTGCTTTAGACATGCAATGCAACGCATATGCCCCTTAAGCCAAATGAAAGCAACTCTCTGGTGGGTTCCAATCTATCATCAGGTTATCAAATCCATCAACACTTTTCTCTAAATCCATATGTCACATTATCTTTCAACGGATATATGTTTTTCCAAGTTAAAGATTCATTGTACTACAGATGAATAGTATGTTGCACAAATGAAAAATCAACTTTCACATGACTAACATAGAGTGGGCCGGCCATCTTGCGCGGTGTTTTAAGTCAAAGAAGTTCATTAACATGCTAAATATAACTTCTCACCTTCAATTTCTAGTTATAATAATTGACTCCTTCTCCTAAAACTCAAGTTATTCTGTATAATTTTAACTAATCATTACGCCACTGAGATTGTCTTTTATTATTACTCGCTAGTAAGTCGTAATTTCAACATTATCAAGATCTAGATGTAGTGACCCATATGAGACCTTGAAGTGTATATAGATATTGTCGGCCATGCATAAAATATATTGCAATCTTCAATCTGATAAGGCTCGACGTGGACAATTTATCAACCTTGATCGAATTGAAGTGTAAATGGATGTTACTATCGTCATTTCCTTTTCGACGGACCACCTCCACTTGGTATAATCATTTTGACCCTATTCCAATGTCACGTAACTTTCTTGTGAAATTATTTCAGAATATCAGAAAAAGTTGTCACTGAAGACATTTCACTGTACAATAATGCAAGGAACATATCATCTGCAAGAAACTTTGGTTCCATCTTCCATGTCACTTTCGTCAATCTACTCACCTAAAAATAGCCTTATAATTATCTAGCTAGCTAGCTAGGTACATAATCACTATCAGGAATGCGCTTCAAATTAAAGTTTATAAACTGGGATATGCTCTGCAAAAAGTATATATGAATGATTCAATTAATTAATTACTTTCTAGTCATAGAAAAGTAGAACCAGTGTCCTTTAATGTCTGGAATAATCCAACTGTTTCCTCAGGACAACATAATAAACATCAAAAGAATGGTCATAGAAAAGAACTGTTAAAATTTGGCTTCATTGGATGTCCTTCAGTAAGGCAATAGCTTCTGAAAGTTCAATTAATGTTCTAGCTTAGATTATTTAACTAGCTCTTATACATGTTGTATCCACAAGGGGTGATCAAGCTATACATGCTAAGGTGAATTAAGTTGGAAACTGAATTTCCAGCTGATATTTTCGGATATGTTTGCGGTAGAATCTGTGTCATACAGAAAGCAAGTTCCGATAAGATCTTGTCCCACTACACTTTCCTTATCGATGAAGTGAAGGATCATGGCTTCCACTCCTTTGCTAGTGAAATAGAACAGAAAACACATTTAGAATGGAACTGATCGGAGACAGCATCATTCCAGAGCATGATGTTTTTCACATGGCTACTCTCTAGAGCAACCACCCCCATTCCTTAACTTCAGCTCTCCCTTTTTGTCCCCTTATCTGAAATTCTGTCCACTTTACAAAAAAAACTTCTAGCCATTCTCTTGGAATCCACTCCATCATGCCTGTCTCTATGCAAGCAAGTAGTAAACCCTACAAGCTCTTGATATATGTTAAATATATAAATCGTAGGCTATAGGGATTATAGGTTTAATCAAGTCTATCGTCCAAAATTCATTCAACAACTTGCTCGACATGTACACACATTTTGAATATTCTTCTCTGGAGCAGCTCTGCATGAGTAGCAGCTAGGGTTAGTTCCATGAGTTCTTCAACTTACTGTTTCTTTATTCCTCCATTGGGCATGACATGTTCCCCTTTGGGAGGTGCTAACATCTATCTCACATACACGACTCTCTATACGTGTCTTTCTCTCTAATGCTTAGTTCTTCATTGGCTAAGCCATCATTCTCTACCACCTCAGTGGCTGACACTTGGGCCCCCTAAATTCAGATTAACAAAATATATATCCTAGAAATGGTTATGTGAAACACTGGTCTGATCATGAAGCAGAAAAGAAACACGCATACACACCAGTGGCTTATGTGTGCTTTGTTTATTTTATTCCCTTGAAGTCATGGCGAGAATGATATTGTATTGGTGGACATATTATGAGTTCAAAGGATGGTGTAGACAGTGGTGAGCGGTGGTATACCCCATTTAGTGTGGTTATTTCATACATTTGTTATTGGCTGGAGTGTACATGGAAGTCCAACATTAGCAGACATGAAATTAAGCTGCGAGAGTCAAATCAATCATACAACTCCGTCTTCGCATGAACTTGAGACCAAGATAGCTTGCGATATCGAATTCGTTCTTCTTCGGGTTTTCACATTAGAGATGAAACTGGATGTTTCTATGACCTGTCAGGAGCTTGATGTCCCAGGTTTAAAATCCCCATGCATACTCATATATAGGTTTGTATGAACTAAACCTATTTTGTGTTCAAAAGTTTTAATGGGCCATCACCAATTTCAGGAGTTTTTCCAATAGGCCCTAAAACTGTTTCGGGTAATCCGTGAAACCCAAATAGCAAACATATCACTCTGTTAGTAGGTTTGGGTTTGTCCATTGTACTTTTGAGTGTCATTTCTAGGTACAGCCTCACCTGGGCACAAATCAGCCCAGAATTGCCAACCTGGAATCGTACTATGAGTTTCTCCAGAATCATCAACGGTCTCAAGTCTACCTTCTATCGACTAGCCACGCTATAAGTTGTTGTACTGATGTTTATATTTGGTAAGAGTTTGCTATTAAATGGGAGGTTCCCAGAATCATGATTTGTCAGCTCCAATCATGCAGCCTATATTTGTTCCATAACACTAGGCCTACTCCGATTATCCACGCTGCTTTACCTTAAGGACCATGTCAGTCATATTATTAGACCATTAGTAATTAATTAAATCAATTTCAGCCAAAGGTATGGTTCCCATAGTTTTATTTATGTCAGTTAACGACCGAGTCTGCGTTTTCCACTGTACCCATCAATTGTAAGACTCCGGATCCTCTGTCAAAACTAACCATGTCTTATTCTGTCAAATATAAAAACAGCGTCGTTTTTTATTAAAATTGAAGAGACGCCTGTTTCTTCCCTCCACTGACGCTGTTGTGAAGCCA
>JANSVB020000164.1:1890167-1902906 GCA_025504935.2 Erythroxylum haughtii | reverse complement strand
AATCATTTAGGAACTTCCGGAGCCAGACTGCTTCCTTTGCTGCTTCACAAGCAGCAACATACTCAGCCTCCATAGTCGAATCAGCAATACAAGATTGCTTGACACTTCTCCAAACTATGGCTCCACCTCCTAAAGTAAATATAGAACCAGAAGTTGATTTCCTTGAATCAACATCTGATTGGCAATCAGAATCTGGGGAACTTTGAATGCAGCAATTTTTGTTTCACTTTCAAATTACCCCTTTGTCCGCTGATTTTGTCAAGTTCAAGAACTTCTTGGCTTTGGGTTGCATTAGTTAGTCACTGGAAACCAAATGGAGCTGTTTTGGCAGCTGCTAGAGACATTGCTCCTGTTGTTTCTTCTTCTTATGTGGAGTGGGTACAGAATTTTACTTGTTGCTCGATTTTAAACAGGCTAGAAAAGCACTGCGAGCATTGAGAGGATTGGTAAAATTGCAAGCGCATGTTCGAGGCTATTTGGTGCGAAAACAAGCAACAGCAACTCTTCGCAGTATGCAGGCTCTTATTAGAGCACAAGCCACTGTAAGATCACTCAGAGCACGTAACTACATTAAAAGTGAGCATCAGTTCGAAATTCAAGCACGAAAATCTATGGTATTGTCACCCAAATTTCACTATCTTTTTACTTCAACAGATTCCATATCTGTCTGGCATTTACGTTATGCACAGTTATTCACTTACTCTGACTAATATTGCAGGAGAAATTTGAGGAAACAAGAAGTGAACACACCGCTTCAATTCACAGCCGGAGGTTGTCATCTTCACTGGAACAGTTAGTAATTAACCCCGCAGATGAAAGTCCGAAGATTGTTGAGGTTGACACTGGCTGCAGACCCAAATCTCGATCTCGAAGAACAAATGCCTCAGTTTCAGATTTTGGCGACGACCCTTATTACAAAACCATCTCCTCTCCATTGCCAACAAGATATCCGCCTCGATTGTCCATTCCTAATACAAGAAGTTTGCAGGACTCGGAGTGGGGGTTGACTGGTGATGAATGTAGATTCTCAACAGCACAAAGCACTCCTCGCTTTGCCAATTCAGAAGGGTGTAACGCTTCTATTACGCCTGTAAGTGTCGCGTCTGCTGATAAATTCTTTAGGCAGTATGGAAATTTCCCAAATTACATGGCCAACACACAATCCTTCAGGGCCAAGCTGAGGTCCTATAGTGCCCCAAAGCAAAGGCCTGAAACGGGACCAAAGAAAAGGTCGTCTCTTAACGAGTTGATGGAATCAAGAAACAGTTTGAGTGGGGTTAGGATGCAGAGGTCATGCTCACAGGTTCAAGAAGTCATAAGTTTCAAGAACGCAGTCATTGGTAAACTAGATAGGTCCGCAGATTTTGGCAGAGAACTGGAGCGAAGTTACTTGCACAGAGACGGTAAGAGTGATGCCAGTAGCAATTCGTATGGAATATAGTAATTTCGCAGGCTTTCCATTTGTATTTTAGTGAGATCATTGAAAGATTAGAGAATATCTTGTCAGCATCGGATAGCTTGTTATTAAAATTTGTCAAATGAACTAGACGATGGTTTTACTTGTGACATTTAGAAAGTATGATCGAATCAGATAGAATAAAACATGTAAACTTGAACTTAGTTATCAAAACTCAATCTCTTGGAACCTTGTTGATTTACAATAAAAAACTACACAGAATTTATGATTAATGTGAGGTCTGTGTGTGAGTGCTGTTCTACAATAATAGATGATAAGATTACGCTTCTCAACTTGTAGTCATTATACCTCGTAAATGAAGATTTTTCCCAACAAGTTTCAGATATCATTTACGTTTTAGCTGTTAAGATTGGTAAATAAAAGAAAGGGGGTAACATCACAAGAGCAGGTTTGACGTTTTGGGAGCTTCCTCCTGCAAGTTTGGACAAGCTTATCGGCAAATAGCTAGCTATTTTTTGGCAGATTGAGAGTTATTTGGTTGTTTGATCATGTTAAATTATTGAAAACCTTGTTTAGTAGTCAACTGATCGAGTTAACGAAGTGAGCATAATACGCTGATTTTGAAAATGCTCTTATGAGTAGCGTTTTGCTCCAATGGCTAAAAAATTAAGCAATAAAAAGATGATTGTGTCCAAAAGTTATTATAAGTTATTCAAATTGTTATGTTTTATTATATACTAATGAAATGAACTTTAACTTGATTAATATAGAAAAAGAAAGTAATAATAATAATTTATTAATTCATCATCATCATTATTATTATATCTTTTATAACTTTTATTAGAATTAACAACTTAATTTTTGTAAAATTAAATATTTAAAATTTAAATTCTTATGAAAATATTTAAAGAAATAATAAGATATGATACTTATATCTTTATAATTTTTTAAATTATATCCTCATAGGTTATTTTAGACTTAAATAATTAATACTGAACAACTAATTTTAACTATTAATATTAATGTAGTTATATTTTTATAGCTAATAATAATTATATATTAAATAAATCTCAAAAGATAAATTATTTTAATATATTAAACAATACAAATAAAAAATAAAAATATTTTTAATGTTTTTTTTTTTAAGTTTTGAAAATCGGAGAAACCAAATCTAAAAAAAATCAGAATTTTTTTGTAAAATTAAAATAAATGAAAAAAGGAAACAAGCTCTTAATATTTTGTAAAAATTAATTGTACTTTTAATTAATATTCGCAGTTGCGTGTGAAAGCCATTGAGCCCAGATTCGCAACACTTGTCAGGAAGTCATTGGCAGAGAAGCACTAATGTTAAAAATGGAGAACAGATCAACAGAAGACGGCGGGTGTCAAGGGGAAGGGTTTCCTAAGCTATTATTATTTATTACAGTGGAAAAGACATAAAATAAAGAGTTATGTTTGGAACCCTCCTCTCGTCGCCGACGTTTTCCTCTCCCTTGCTTTTTTTCAATCATTGCACACTAACTGCTTCTGGTTAGTTCACTTTCTCTCTATTCTGCTTTTGAATTCCTCACTGTTGTTTTCGCTGTTCTGTTCTTACCGAGTTTTTCTTCATTTGCTTTATACTTCTGCCTGGGGATTTTAATTCTTTAGTTCGTTTGTTGCTCGAGTATTGCCGATGCTGATTTTTCCTTATTACTATTCTAACACTAGACAGTTTTTCTGAGGGCAACTTCTAGAAGGCTTGCATTGTCCACAAAGACTCAATCCATAACTACCATGGCAAATGTATGTAGCTTTTTACTACTAATGGCATTTGCATGTTCATTTGGGGTTGTGTTGTTTTTGAGTACTGATGGTGGAAGAATTGTGGCGCAGGATGAGGATTGCGGAGGTAATTTGAAACGACAATTGGGGAAACTGTTTGAAGTTTCGCTTAGAGCAACAGTCCCCGACGAGAATGTTGAGCCTTTGATTGCGGCATGCTCTGGCAACTTTGGCGACTACCAGTGGTATGCATGAAGTTAGCTGAATATATGTGTTTGTACTCCCGAAGTTCATTTGGAGTTTGAGTTGCAATAGCGCTGCAATGTGTCTGATTTGAACTGCTTCTGATGACAATTTCTTTGTTGTAGTAATAATGCCATGGGCCTTTGGTCTAAAATTAAAGCTAAGCCAAACAAAACTTTCCGTGGCCCTCCAGCTGTTGGAGAGGTATGGTTTTCTATAACGGCAGAACTCATGTGCTATTATGCTTCTTCTTGCTTGAATTTGCTAATTGTTTGAAAATTTTTAAAAGTTTTACTATCTAAAATTATTGCAGGCTATAAAAGAAAATCTTCCCCCATCCAATATGATAGAGTCCTGCTCAGTAGCAGGACCTGGATTCATCAATGTTGTGTTATCAACTAAATGGATAGCTGAGGTTCTTGTTCATTTTTTGATCTTTGTTTTGGTTCTTTTATTGTTTTATTCTCGCAAATTCCATTTTCATTTTCACAATTTTGATATGTTCTGTTCATATTGTCTTAATTTTGACTTCTGTGACTGCAGAATATTCAAAAAATGCTAATTGATGGTATTGATTCTTTGGCTCCAAGGCTCTCACTCAAAAGGGCTGTTGTTGACTTTTCCTCGCCAAATATAGCAAAAGAAATGCATGTGGGCCATTTAAGGTCTACGATTATAGGTGATACACTTGCTCGCATGCTTGAGTTTTCAAAGGTTGAAGTTCTTCGACGGAACCATGTTGGTGACTGGGGTACACAGGTTAGTCTGGTTTCTGATAATGTGCAATGGAGTTGAAAGTCTCATTCACACTTATTTGATGATTAATCTAGTTATTTTCTCTTTGGGATAAGGTGAATTAAAAGATATACATCTATACCCCGCTCATATGGGTTTCAACTGTTTGGTAAAGTTTAGTTAGTTACTTAAATGTAGCTTAACGCTTGTCACTTTAGCTTCATGTGAGTTGAACAGCATTGCATTCTAGCATGACCTTAAGAATGATTTTATAAGCCAAAATTTGAGGTGCATTTGCAATTCTTATTATCAACTGAAACAATATGGATAATTTGCAAAATCTCATTTAGACAGGAGTTATTACCTAACTTTTCTTGTAACATAAAAACTCATAGGTCACTTGTCAATCACATATGAATATTACAATCCCAAAATTAATAATCATAATCAGTAGGAAGCTCATACTTGTTTGCTTCATAAAACTAAATGATCAGAATTGAATGCATAACGTTAAGACAGCCATGCCTTCCCCTCCATTCTGGTACTCACATCAGCTACGACGGGATATGCTAGTTAGGTCTCCATGTCTCTGAAGGATATGATGGCTTGTGAAACCTACAGTATTTTTCACTTACTATCTGGAAATTGTGGTTTAAATATTTATTCTTTGTTTTGTAGTTTGGTATGTTGATTGAGTTCCTCTTCGAGAAGTTCCCAAATTTTGAAGATGTAAATGAATCAGCGATTGGAGATCTACAGGTGATATGTGATTAATAATTTTGGTATTCAAATTAAATAGTCAAAGTAAAATATCCAATCTTTTTGAATTACAGCTTAAAAATGGAAATCTAGAATAAGTATTTGGACCAAAAATGGAAATGCTTAGGATTTTTTTGATGTCGTCTTTTAGTTAATCATTTTATTTTGTGTCAAAGTCTTAGTTCTGCATCTTTTTGATTAACTTTGATAGTTATATTAAATTTAATGGAGGAAGCTGTATGATTCTGTTTCATCTAAACGTACTTATTGTTATATGGTCCCCAGACCCCCGCGTATCAGTATTCCTACTAGGTGTTGTTGTTGTACTTAGTGTTATATGGTCACTTGTTGCTGCAATTTTCTGAAAATTGATTTATAGAACTATTAGTAGGTTATTTCTTTTTAATGTTATTGATGTCTTGTACAGGCATTTTACAAGGCATCAAAACAGAGGTTTGACACAGATGCAGAATTTAAGGATAGGGCACAAAGAGCTGTGGTTCGACTCCAGGTACTATGAGGTTGATGTCTCCTAAGAATGCAGATGATGCCACCTTTTTATACCCTAACTTTTGTGTTGGAATGTTTATTGGGATCAGGGTGGAGAAACCAAGTATCACCAGGCCTGGGAACAGATATGTGAACTTAGCAGGAAGGAGTTTGATAGGGTCTATCAACGTCTTGGAGTTCATTTGGAGGAGAAGGTAGATCTCAAGCTTTTCTAGAGGAATCATCATTACGTAGTATTATTATGCTCAGCACCCAATTGGAACAATAGGAGGTTGGACTGAATTGTGCACTCAACCCCATCTCTCTTTCTAAACTATCTCATCCTTGAAACAATGTGGCATTCCCACTTCATATGTAGGCATAAATATAAAGATTGTGTTTATTTGTGGTGTTGTTTGCCTGTTGCAAATCTCTGCCCAAAATGCCTGTTGCAAATTTCTGCTTGTTTCTGTAAATTTGTGCAAAAGTCTATAGCTGAGCATTCTTTGAGGTAAATAATTAATGAACTTGCCCAAATTTTTTGTTTTTTTAATTTTTGGCTTTTAGAGATTGAAAATTCCATGAAAAAGAATGCTAAATTTTTGTCTGTCTAGACTACAACCACGTTATTTGCACAATGTTAAATGGTATCACGAGAAATGGACTGCTAATCATTATTGAACTGTGGATATTAGGGAGAAAGCTTTTACAACCCATTCATTCCTGAGGTCATTGGTGCATTACGAAATAAAGGATTAGTGGAAGAAAGTGAAGGTGCTCAAGTTATCCATCTAGAAGGATTTAATATACCTCTTATTGTTGTGAAGAGTGATGGAGGATACAACTACGCTTCAACTGATCTCACTGCACTTTGGTTAGTGTTTTCATTGATTTTGAATACAATCTGTAGCTAATAGTTCTTTCTGGCTAGAAATTGTTCATTTTGACCCTGCTTTCATAGCTATGTACTTTTTGCAATCATTCGTAAAAGTTTCAAAGTTGTCATTGTTTTAGAGTATTGGATTTGTGGCATTATGATAGTGATAACAATTTCTGCATTGAATAAGTAAGGATCATTATGCTTGGTAACATAAGTTGATTCTATTATCGTAAGTCAGGGTTTTCAAGTAGTGAACATGGCAGTGGCATAAACACGAAAAAACACTTTCTTTTTAGTTAGTCATCTAGTTTCCTGGTGAATGTGTTAAGAACTTATTTTTACATGGAGATTGGTCTCATCTTTTTTACATTTAAGAAAATAGTGTGCTGAAGTATATTCCAATTAGCGCCATCTATTTGTAGCATGAGGCTGTTGACATTTACATGTGAGTTTTGTAAGAATTGATTTGATGATAATATTTGGTTTCTGCATTTGGACTAATGGTTCAAGTTTTATAATTTCTACTTTTGTTGTTATTTGCAATTTAAGGTATCGACTTAATGAAGAGAAAGCTGAGTGGATTATATACATAACTGATGTTGGCCAGCAGCAGCATTTTGATATGTTCTTCAAAGTATGCTTCTGTTCTTTGATCGTCTTAAATTGTTTTGAATACTCTTTCATTATCGTTGAAAATGTGTTACTCGTCATATGGTTTTTACAGCTTTCTTCACACATATTGGTTCTTTTGTACTTATCTTGGCTCTGATTCTTGGAAGGTTATTTCTTACTTGCTGTTGGAAGGTTTGATTTTCCTTGGTATTCTTATTCAGGCAGCAAAACTTGCTGGTTGGCTACCATCTGATAATAGCACCATTTATCCGAAAGTTAGTCATGTCGGTTTTGGCCTTGTACTTGGAGAGGACGGAAAGCGCTTCAGAACTCGTGCCACTGAAGTAGTTCGATTGGTTGATTTACTTGATGAAGCCAAGAATCGTAGTAAAGCAGCTCTTATTGAGCGTGGTATGTTAACTGCCAAAGTCACCTTACCTGTTTTGCTCGTGCTTATATCTTCATAAATAAGTGGGCAGAAGCTTATCTCTCTTTTGTACTTGTATGCCTTTGGAAGAGCCTGCCAATATTACAGATTCTGAAGTAATTCCTTGTGTTTTGAGCAGGTAAGGCTGCAGAGTGGACTGAAGAGGAGCTTGAGCAAACTGCCGAGGCAGTTGGTTATGGTGCCGTCAAGTAATTTTTCTGTGTTATTCTTTGGCACTTTTTTATCATACAACCTTGCTCGTGGCTAGCTATGCACATACAAGAGTTTAATTTATCTGGTAATGGTTACTTCTTATGGGCAATGGTTTTGAAGAAAATGAGAATTTAGGGTTATTGGATCCAGTGCCAGGAGGATAAAAGATGTGAAACAGACAATATTAAAAGAAAATTTCTTTGTAAAACACTTTCGGTGTTCTTGTTCATGGAACAGTTTTAATATTCTATGACTTCTCAGGAAAACATGAAATTTGTTGCTGATTACTTTAACATACGTTTTAAGCCGTTGCTCATACAAAAAGCTGCTTGAAGTAGTTGCAGTCAAATATACATGACCATCGTAACTTTATTGGTCAAATTGAAGACCTGGAACTTGGATTGTGCCTTCTTTTTGGATAAACAAATTATTATATTTTGAACACATGATAACTTGTATCACTTAATTACTTGGTCTAGAAAGTTAGCAATCACCAATCAAATCTTGTATGCATAAACGTCCCTGACTTGCATGAAATTTCCTAATCTGACAGTTGGGAGAAAATATTTAAGTTGGTCTGATAGTGTATAATAAATTCCGTTCCAGGTATGCTGACTTGAAGAACAACAGATTGACCAACTACACGTTTAATTTTGACCAGATGCTTAATGATAAGGTATGTTTCATTTTCCAACTTTTAAAGTGTTATCCTCAC
This sequence comes from Erythroxylum haughtii, assembly GCA_025504935.2. Taxonomy (NCBI): domain Eukaryota; kingdom Viridiplantae; phylum Streptophyta; class Magnoliopsida; order Malpighiales; family Erythroxylaceae; genus Erythroxylum; species Erythroxylum haughtii. Next base: position 1,894,652 of record JANSVB020000164.1, on the reverse strand, counting down.
AAAAACTATGAAGCCAAAATTTTGTGTAAGAATATGATTCTTGTATTCCTTTTGGCCTTCCATATAACCTTTTTTGTTCTATTCCCCATCTTCTATTGTCTTTTATTCTTTTTTCTTATAGTTATTGCCATATTGCTCTGACCATGCATATGTGATACCTTCAAAAATATGTTAACAGGGAAATACTGCAGTCTATTTACTATATGCGCATGCTAGGATCTGTTCAATCATCAGGAAATCTGGCAAGGACGTTGATGACTTGAAGAAAGTGAGTTCTTATAGACTCTGAAGCCGCATCTGTCACTTAAGACTGTACCTGCATTATTCATTTTCTTGAAAACTTTATGGTTGCTTGTTAAACTCGGTATATTTTAACACATTCGGACCTACACTACTTGACCGATCCAACTGCTAGTCATAATAGCCTCCATTTTTTGATGTTGGAAAAAACTTCACTAAGGTCTTAACACTTTTGAATGCTTGAGACATGTCTTATCTCTAGTAATCTCCATTTGAATAACTCTCCAGAAGTTACTATTTTAAAAGTGGTTGATTCTTTTCCCTCTTTTTATGTTCTAATTCCATTTATAGACTGGAGAATTAGTGTTGGGTCACCCTGATGAGCGTGTACTAGGGCTTCATTTGCTACAGTTTGCTGAGGTATGCCAGCCAAGTTTCCCTTACTTTGCTTCTTTATGTTGGCTTGTTTTTCTGATAATGGATATATTTGTCCTAACTTTGCAGACTGTTGAGGAGGCATGCAACAATCTACTTCCTAATGTGCTGTGCGAATACCTGTATAACTTATCAGAAAACTTCACCAAGTTTTACTCCAATTGTCAGGTATACCGAGTAATGATCAGTTGCGATTATAATAATGATTAGACATACAAGTTAGCGTGGAAAGCCACAAACTGAAGTAATATCTATGATTGGGTGGAAAGAGCAAACTAGTGCATTTGTTATTAATTTAACCAGAAAGCAATTTCTTAACTTTGTTTACAGGTTGTTGGTTCAGCAGAGGAAACAAGTAGACTCTTGCTATGTGAAGCAACGGCAGTGGTCATGAGAAAATGTTTTTTCCTTCTTGGCATTGTGCCTGTTTACAAGATATGACCACATTAGTTATATTGCTTTACGCACTTGCATTTATAAATTGTATGCAATGCTTTGATAAATTTTGAGATTGAATTGAAAACATAGGAACTTAAGTTTACCGAGTAATGACGGGTCATTACCATAGGTCATTGAGTTGGTAAGAGAAAAGCTTTCTCTGCAACTACACGTGCTTTCCATAGTATCCCGAGGTCAATTCCTTGATCTTGAGAATTTAGTAAAGAAGCCCTGCCAGTGCCCACCACTTGTATCTGTACTCAAATTTGTCAAGCAGTCATCTGCAGAAATATTTACCCATACCAGTAAAATATAGCATGAAGTTCTTCAAATGATAGAAACGGAAAAAGGGTTGGAGCCTTTTTTAGAAGGTAAGGTGAAAGAGTTTGGTGACTCTGCTAAAGTAGAATAAGTTAATGGTAGCTCTAATTTCCTGTCACAGTTTTCGAAGTACTTTCAATCACATTTTAACTTCAGCCCTCGACCTTTCGATGTCATACTGAAAAAAAGACTGTCATTCTGAAAAATAAGCAGTATTATAGAAAGTTCAGTCCCACGAATTTCATATTTCTCATGAAAGAAATTGTAAACTCTTCAGAGGAAAGAATCTGTCATCAATATTTTCAAACGAAGAAATCCTCAAGCAAAGAACATTATGTTTACAAGTTGTGTGGCAGTGGCAAGTCGAGAGATTATGTTCAAGCAAATATGCCTACCTAACAAAATGGAAATATTGAAGATTTCATTGAAGAATAATCTAGTGAGGATGAAGAGACGCAATTTGCTCTTCCACTTAACTCTTTTGAAGATGAATATAAATCCTCAAATTTTGATGATATTGAAGATCACATGTTATACGTGGTACAACAAAAATGTTTGAAGTTAAACTCCAAGCGACTACACTAAAAAATAGGAACTTACATGTGATTAAAATTAAGTGTCTATTTGGTTAAATTTTTTAAAGATAAATAAGTACTTTTTTTATCGTAAAAGTTATTTTTTAAAAAAATAATCAATGCTCCGTAAAATTTAAAAGTACATTTTTAATAAAAATATCTTTTTTTATATTAAAATTTAACTTTTTAAAAAGGTCAAATTTTAAGCTTTTCAAAATAGTCCTTTTTTTTTACTTTTTCGAGTAGACTTTGCCCCTGTTTGACAATCAGCTGATAGCTGATAGCTGATAGCTGATTCTATTAGCTGTTAGCTGATAGCTGATTCTATCAGCTGGTTTGACCAGCGAATTGTATTAGCTGTTTGTTAAAGATGTTTGGTAAAATTAGCTGTTTAGTATTAACTGTTTAAGTGTAAAATGACTTATAAGGACATGACTTTAAAAAAATATAAGAATATGAATATTATATATTATATATTTTAGTATGTCAATGAATATTCTTATAAGAATTTAAAATTCATAATTCATAATTCATAAATAAATATTATATAAGAGATTAACATAAATTTATTTAAGTATTTTATTAACAAAAATTATTTTTAGCTTTATTTAATTTATAACTATGGTCAATAATAAAAATTAGTTGCACTTATAGAAATAATTTACTTTTAAATTTATTTAGTTATTTCTATTAATATTAAATTATTTTTATATTTTTATTTTAAAAATACAAGCAAAAAATTAAATTAAAAATTATGCTGCATTTCCCATTTGCCATATCACAGGTATACACAAATTTAGGAAGAAAATCTATTGATAAAAAATGAATTTCATCCAACAACTTCTAATGAATTAAATCTAGTGCCTTCTTATAGGCATCAAATAATTCCCCTTTAAACTATAACGACTTTCAGTCATCATAGCCAGTTCATGGGACACACCTTGTAGCTCCTCTTTAGTTTGCTTCAGTTGCTCCTTCACAGCATGGAGTTCATCGGCTAATGCTTCACCACTTTGTTGCACCTCCTCAAGGCTTTTGTTACAATCTGCCAATAACTTCTGTAAATTCATAATGAACAATCTGCCAATAACTTCTGTAAATTCATAATGAACTTTGCTAACCTCATCCTCGAGATCTTTGCATCTATTTGCTGATTGCTTTGGCTGATTTTCCATTTCAGATAACTCATTCCTTGACATTCCTAAAGCCTTCTCAGTTGTTTCAAGTTTTTGCTTCAGATTCTTTAAATGACTAGATTCCACATCAAGCCTCGTCCTGAAATTTTGCTTGGCTTTTGCTTACTTCATTCAAAGCAAGCTCCAGCTTTTCCTTTAGTTGTGAAGCTCCTCCTCTTTTTCTCTTAACTGTTTAGCATCTAAAGCTGTCTTCTTTTCAGAGGATGACTTCAAATTCTTGTAATCCTCCAGGAGAGAATCAAATTTTCTACGAGATTCTTCCCTCTCAGTGGTTAAAGAACTCACCATAGAATTTAATTCATCCACCATAGAATATTTCGATTCCAATTCTTTCACTTTTTTATCAAGATTCTCATCCAATTCTTTTATTTCTGCAGGTTCATATATCAGTTATAGCGACTGAATAATGAACTCGCTCAAGCTATAGCTGTCATTTTGTGAGAATATACAAGATAAAATAAACCCATAAAATACAACAGATTGAATAGCTACATGAATAGAAAAACTTACACATGAATGGCCATGGAACACGAACTAAGAAAGGCAAAAACAAACTGGCTTTGCTCAATTTCCAGAAGAAATGCAGAGAAACATTTTATTCATCACAACTAATTTGAAATAATCAAGTAAAAAAAAGAAAAATCCTTTCCGACACTTAAACAACAGAATAGAACTGAACTCACTTAGGATTAAGCTTTCAAGACCCCGAGCCTTGAGCTGCAAAAAAGGAAGAACTGAAATACCCACAAAGATAAGATACAGAAACAGGCAAATTCAATGTCTGAAGGTTTTGTAAGTGATGTGGAAACGTATGGATTATGGAATAGAGATAAGAACCGTACGGAGGCTTTATATAACAAAAGGTGGGATCTACCTACGTGGTGGCCATCGAACTCCACTAATGCCTGTCCCAACACAGTAGCTATAATGTTGCATAATAAACCCTCGACACTCGATGGTTGTCAGAGGGTCTTACACAGGAGGCAATCTAGAGGAAAAACAGGTTAAGAGCATACCACATCAGTTGGTGAAAGAATTTGAGATGGCCAAAGCTGTGAAAACCCCTTTTCCGTGAAAACCCCTTTCCTCAACCTGACATATCCTCACCAAGCAACGGTTCTGCAAATCTCTGTTTCATCGTATTAAGATCTAGAGAAGATTTTCCAATCCATTAGTAAAAGATTGAACTTTCCTTTCTCAAAGTGGAAAATAAACAGTTAAGAGCTAACCGGACTCGATTACTTACTCAAACCTGTCATTTTTCTTCGTCTTCTTCTTCT
>JANSVB020000164.1:1810827-1832399 GCA_025504935.2 Erythroxylum haughtii | reverse complement strand
ATAATAAGATAATTAATTTGGTATAATAAAATTAATAATAAAAATAATAATATTAATAGTATTAAAAATAGTAAGTAGAAAATTTATAAAAATAATTAATAATAATAATAATATTATTAACAATAAATAATAATAATAATAAGTTTATTAAAAATCTCAACCAAACAGGTTTTTGTTTTCAGTATTTATGTTACAAATCTCAACCAAAAAGGTTTTTATTTTTTTAAAAAAGAAGCAGAAACCAAAAACAAAAAAAACAGCAACAGAAAAATAAAAGTGGAACCAAATGAACCGTTAATTATTTGGAGCGTTTTCATTTTTAATAATGACATAATCTGACCAAGTATGTGATATTATACTTTTATGATTTTATATATCAATTTGGAACACGTGGTAAACAGACTAATTAGGAAATAACAATATGATAAAACGCATATGCTCCCAATGCAATTCTCGGGATGCTGCGCCCCGTAATAGTTTAACGCCAATAGCAACGCGTGAGGCACCTTTCTAAAGCCAGGCCCGTCTCTCAAATCTCGATCCAAAGTTAACAAAAACAGTAACGTTGCCGATTGATATCGAATGGTATAAATAAAATATAGTGTATAATGAAGTCTAAAACAGTACACACCTGCTTTGTATCGAAAGTCTATTGGCTTCAGATCAAGTAGTACAGGATTCTTTACCTAATTTTATGATTTTTTTCTATTTTATGAATTTTAATCATTTATTTGTATGGGTCTTACATTTAATCGAAAGTCTATTGGCTTCAGATCAAGTAGTACAGGATTCTTTACCTAATTTTATGATTTTTTTTTATTTTATGAATTTTAATCATTTATTTGTACGGGTCTTACATTTATTTATACAAGACTCATGCCAGACTTATATAAATAAATAATTAAAATTTATTAAACAAAATAATATATCATAAAATTAGATAAAAAATCTTGGATCAGAATAAGTAGCCGGATTAAATGAGTTTTTTAACTTGGTAATCTTTACGGGGAATCTTTTTGATCTTCTATTTCATTTATGACAAGGACGGACAGACAGAGACAAAACTATCACGTGGATTTACATTAAAAAGAACAAATCAACACGTTGTAATAAATATGATATTAACCGAACAGATGTTCCGGATGCGCTGAATGCCTAGCCCTATAAATACCAAGCCACCTTGTCAAAGCTCGACCAACATCCCCTAGCTAGCATTACACTCTCAAATGGCTTCTTCTCAATCACAGCTCCTCTCATCACTTGTTTTCCTTTTCCTCTTCTTCTGCCTCCTCATGCCTTCCGCCATTTCTCAAGTCTTCATTCAAATGCCTAGCGGCATAGAGGATGACAATCTCTACTGCGATAGCTGGAGGCTTTCTGTTGAAACCAACAACGCTGGTTACTGGAAGACAGCTATTCCCCGATGCTCCACCTATGTTCAGGACTACATTAATGGCACAAAGTACCTCTCCGACTCTATGGTCGTTGCTATGGACTCCATAGCCTTCGCAAGGACCATTGACATTAAATCCGATGGGAATGATGCTTGGGTTTTTGACATCGACGAGACTCTCATTTCCAACAAGGCACACTTTCAACGTCATGGATACGAGTAAGTGAGGCATTTCTCTAGCCCTTGCATTTCATCGTTAATTACTTCCCATGAATTTTCATTAGCACTTTTAACCTGGTTTTGGACAATAGATCAAAACGTGCGAACGACTTCTCTTTCAAAGAGTGGGCGGAATCAGCCCAAGCACCAGCTTTACCAGCGAGTCTGGAGCTCTACAAGTATTTGAAAACGCGGGGTTTCACTATATTTTTATTGACTGGGAGGCGTGAAAGTCAAAGGAATGCCACTGTCAGCAATCTATTATCTGCTGGATACAGTGGTTGGTGCAGGCTAATTCTCAGGTGATGATACAAAACTTCTTCCCTAGGCTATGTTTTGACGCCATCAGCAATGCCTAAACCTTAGCTTTTGACAATGGTTTTTTTTTTACACTGAATAGGGGTAAGGGTGAGGACGACCCCGCAATAGTCTTCAAAGCTGGGAAGAGGGCAGAGTTACGGAAAGAAGGCTACAAGATTCATGGAAACTCTGGTGATCAGTGGAGTGATTTGTTGGGTTATCCAGCGGCAGAAAGATCCTTCAAGGTACCGAATCCTATGTACTTCGTCCCATAAAACAAAACTAGAGGGCACACTGGCCTGCGTTTCAATAAATTGTGTTAGTAAGGTAATGACTTGATGTGAACTTTCTGGTTTATGTTAGATTTGACGCAAGTATGCTGAAATCTTACAGCATCAGGCTGTAAAACATCAATCCTTGAGTTCAAATAATTTAACTATCCCTTCTGATACATTGATCTGATGTTTATACGTACATAGATTCAGTACTTTGTTACACAAGTATCATATTTGTACATAGCAACCAGTATAATTGATTCTATGATCGTGAGTTTCATGGAGATGAAACGAAAAAAATTATCTGTCGACAGATGAAAAAAAATTCAACAAAAGACAGAAAAAGATCGAAGCAGATTAGCCGGAGGTTTGGAATTTCGCTGCAGGTTTTGAAATGCCGTCGTTGAACAATTGGTCTTTAGACCTTTCACTTTCTGAGGAAGGCTTCGTTTAGTCAAAGGTTTATTGTTTCTAGAATGAATGCTTACGGCCCCTGTCGGGAATGTGGCAACAAATGCCCAAGTTGAACCATCTTTGACTCGAACCAGTTCTTCTGGATCCACGTGTCTGTACGACTTGAACATCCATCTGCAAAAAGATAAACAACAAAAAAGAAAAGAACAGACTAACGAACAAATGTTACAGGCAACCTGGAAAATGGAAACAGGCAAAATTGATACTTTCACAGCTCATTCATGGCTTTTTTCCAGAACAACATAGTTACTATATATACACATTATTACTGTCGGAAAATCTTCATACTTTCCATACATAACCAGAATAAGGATAAGTTGTACAACCACAGAGAGAGTATGCTTTTAAATTTTAACACAACAATTTCTTGTACAGTACAATACAATTCAGCGTATAAAAGCTGACTTTTCTTTTTTCATTCAACCTTGTTATTTACTCCAGGAAGCGTCGTACTCTTATAATATTACTTCCTCCCCTAATCCACCGTATAAGCTGAAGTAAGAAATCAACCTCCATATAACTAATGAGTAACAAAATCTGCAAGTCCAGAGAACATCACTGTTTCAATCTCAATCATTTGCAGCTGACCTCTTTTATGGACAAAACTTCGCTCCCAGTGTTTCCATCTTCTAACATTTGACTAGTTGGTCCTCCTTCCTTCTTCACTTTAATGGCGTCCTCTTTCTTCTCCTCCATGACATCTTTAGCGCTCAAAAAGCTAGGTTGGTTTGTTGATGACAGCAGCCTAGCCCACATCCTATCTGTTATGACCACCTTGTTTTGTTTCTCAGTGATCCTCTGCAAGCCAGTCATCCACAGACAGTGACAATAAAGAAATTTTCAACTTTGTAAACTAGTTTCCATACAAGAAGTTTCCAATGAGCTTGTGATGGCCTCAAATCAATATGAAACACACACCAATTGAAGGCCAAAAAAGGATCTTGGTTGAGTGCTAATTCTAGAAGAAGAAAATTCAAACACTTACATAGAAGGGTATATATGTTTGTCTTCCATTTACAAGACCGCTTGTAAACCCTGTATAACCAGCCATTGCTCCATGGACAGCACTTTGAGCAAGAAGGGTGCAATACACATTGTCAGATGCATTGCTTGGAACAGCGCGGATCATATAGGTTGGATCTGCAGGAAAATATAATCCATCCAGATCTAAGTACACTAGTCTGAGAAAGGCTTTAGTTGAGCGTATTGGAGATTAAGAAAAATTAGAAGCACGTATCTACCTATATATTTCAGGTTTATGGGCATCTTTTTTCGCTTTGAGAAATAGTCCTGCAAAAGCACACAAGCCAATCAATTTATTAGAACATACTTCACCTATCAGAAAGACATTGGATGTTTAGAACTTGGCCTTGTGCAGGTGAATAGTTCAAGCCTTGTATCTTTAAAGTGACATGTGCTCTCTCATAATGTTCTGCGCAAGGCAGAAGCATTTTCAATTAGAATCACCTTGATTTTCTGCGATAGCCACAGTCCAACATCTGGAAGAAGCTTGTTTCCAGAAGCATCCTGCTTGGTCATTGAATGAATGCTCTCAGACAGCTGCTCCTGCGCAGCACCTTCTGCTATTACTATCACCATATGCCCACTTTCTTTAAGTCGTTTCTCAATGAATTCAAAAAGTCCACCTTCCCCTTCCAAATAAAAGGGTGACTCGGGAATCAAGCAACAATCTACATCTCGACTTGCAAGAGTTGCATACATAGCAATAAACCCTGCACCATGGTTTAGTCAGATTTTCTTAATGCAACAGAAATTATGACAACCTATCACGGATCATTGAAACTTGGTAAAGTCAATGAAGATGGCAGGGATAACAAAATTTGAAGACTGCTCCAAGACGAACAAGCACTTTAGTTGCAAGAGAAACTCATAAAAGGCTTAACATGTCAAGTTGTCAACAAGTATCAAGTCACGGCATTAAGCATCAGAGTTGAGGATCTGAAGAAAAATTACTCGAATTCTTGCATGAAACAAAACTAGGCGTCTGCCCTTTCTCCAGACAGATTAAATGTTTGGGAATATTATGATTGATGACTTACCACTATAGCGACCCATTAACTTCACAAGGCCGATTCCATTTTCAATACTTTCAGCTTCAACATGTGCTGCATTAATAGCACGTTGTGCCTCCTCAACAGCAGTGTCAAAGCCGAAGGACTTGTCAATAACCTATAATTGCAAAAAGAAGTTAATAGCAGTTAACAAGTGATGTGTTATGTCCAACAGCTTTGGGACATAAGGTGCCCTCCCCAATGGTTTAATTAATAAATATCTCAGAAATTTATCAAGACAAGCAAATTACCGGAATGTCATTATCAATGGTTTTAGGGATTCCAACAACAGCTACTTTGAGACCTCTTCTTCTAACTTCCTGCAAGATTAAAAAATTTAAGGTTTCCTTTTAAGTAAATGCATGATCTAGTCATTTTCAAAGATCCCAGGAATGAAATTACCTCAAAGATCACCGATACCCCCTTTTGTGTTCCATCTCCACCAATTACATAGACCTAACATGCAAAAGAACCAGAAATCAATATTCATTATGTGGACAGCTATCACTTGTTCCAGCATCAAGTGGTGTATTCTATAAACCTGATTAATTCCTCTGTCCTGAATGCTGTCAACTATTTTTACAGTATCATGGCCACCTCGTGAAGTCCCAAGGACGGTTCCACCTCGTTTATGAATATCGTTCACAACCTTAGGTGTCAGAGGAATTGTGTTCCGAGCATAGAAACCTCTGTATCCACCCTACAGATTCCACTAAATTGTCAGTTGTTGGGCAATTTGATTATGATGTTCTTCACAAATGAAAAGAAATTAAATCAAAGTGGGTAACATAAACAACTGAAAGTTCCAACCTTGAAGTTGACAGGCCAAAGAAATTTTAACTAATCAAAAACCAGGGAAAAGCAGTAACTAAATTTTGCAGAAAACTGTAAGAACAGCACTTCTTTGATTTGATGTCATCCGTCTGGGAATCATAATAAGAACACGGATCAAATGAAAAACGAAAAGATACAAGGATCACTTACATCAATACCCAGAACTTTCTTAACGCCATACATATGGTATAATCCACACACTAGTTCTCTAATCACGGTGTTGAGTCCAGGACAAAGACCCCCACATGTTACAATACAAGCACGAACTTCATCCGACTCAAAATACACCTGCAAGACATCCCTATTAAAAAAAATGATCATTTCATTTCATATCCTGCCAGAAAAAAACATACCTTCTGACGAGGTCCAGCACGTCGGAAATGTATCCCTCTAGGACTGTCCTTGTGAACCACAATCTGAAAACAAAAGGAAAATGATTATAGAGCAAACAAGCATCATCTGTCCAACGAGTGAGAACCCAATTTCTTCTTTTATCCATTAAATGCTGAAGATTGGAAAGAGAAAAACAAAAAACAGAGCCATTCCATGGTGAAAGACTAACCTTTTGTGGAACTGTATCGTCCACATGCACAAAGTATTGTCTGGAAAATAATGAAATTAGAAGCAGAAGATTTAGTATTAACAAATATAAATAAATAAAAAGCTGAACCAAAAGATCAAAACAAAACAAAACGAACTTACTTAACAACCGAGTAAGCAGGATTATCTTGCAAAGGATTAGGGTAAGTCTGCGAAGCAAATCAAAAACAACAAATTTCAATCAAATAAGTAATAAAACAGCAAATGATCAACGACAAAGAAAAAGATGAGAAACGTCCAACGTACGGGAAGATGAGGAAGGTAATCGGTTAAATGAGGAACATCTTCAAGAACGTAACCGTACTCGCCGGTGACGATCTTGGGCTTGGAGTTGTCTTTGGTGGACCCCATCACACTCGTCGACGATCCAACTGAAGCACAAAAAGCCGAGCCTAAACCCACACCACCAAAGCTGACCGCAGACGATTTCCTCCCGGAAGTAGCAGCAGAGCGCGGTGGATTCAAATTCAACGAACCTGTTGCTCCCAAATAATTAGGAGACAAAATCGAATCCATGCACATGCATCAAAACACAGTTTGAAATTGAGGACAAACTTACACCCATTCTTATAGGAGACAACGTTGACCAGAAGAAAAGGTTAACCTCTGAAATTAGAAAAAAAATTATAAACACAACGGTACGAAACAAGCGTTTCTTGTCTTTGGCTCTATGCTCCTGCTTCTTTGGATTCCCTTGGTTTTCAAAGGTATTTATAAGCAAACAAAAAGAAAAAAAAAATCATAAAACAGGTGGCAAGAACTCAGTTTTCCTTGTGGTTAACGTAGAATTTTTAAGGTTTTACTTGTCAAAAGAAAAAAAGTAAGAAAGGAAATGTTTTCACCCACTTCTAGATTCTAGATTCTAGATTCTCATATTAATGTATAGATAGTTAAAATATCTTTCCATGAAGTTTCCCAAAATGCTAAAAGCAAACAGCCGTTCACGGTGTGGCTTCCCTCCCGTGGAAGAAAAGTAAAACAGATGGCGTGACCGTTGACTTTTTCTGGCGGGAAATATTATAAGGTTGCGGGTCGGAATTTCTTAATAACTGAAATCAACTGAATTGCATGTCTTAAAAAGCTAAGCCGCCAAAATTTGCCTTCTTTTTATTTATTTATTTATATATTTTTTATAACTAGTACTAGTAGTGATAGATTTTATTTTACTAAAATTAGAGATCTTAACTTTTAAGCTCTGACCTTAAAATAAAAAATATGTACGTAAATAGCTTAAAGCATACAACACGCGTCTCTAGAACGCCACATCTCCAAGTGGGGAAGCATGGAAAGGCAGGGAGTGGCAATGAGTGACCGTCGTCGCGTGACTTTTAATGCATTATTTTGGTTGAATGAAGAAATAACTAACCAGAAAACAGTGCACGAGGTTTGGCACTAGGCCTGACAGTGACAGGTGAGGTCAGATTATGGACTTCTTAACAGTTGTCACATGTTTTCAGTTGGGACCCTTTTCCTCTTTAGAAAAAGGGTTCAATGGCCGTCTCTGTCTAAATTAATGAAGGGGGGCGTTTAATGATAACGAGAATAGAAATAAATATAATAAAAAATAAGAATAGATATAATTATTATAATTATAATAATTGATTAAAATAAAAGAATAATTATTTTTATTAATAACGGTGATTAGCTTGTTCAAAATATTAAGAAATAAAAATGTGTTAAATTTTTATTTTATGTCAAATTTTAAATATATTTTAAATAATTATTTTTAATTTATGCACCATAATTATAATGACAAAATATTTAAAATTAAATATATTACGATTTTTCCTTTCCAATAGCTCTTGAAGAAAAAAATACTCTAGTATTTTCTTACATCAACGTATCATTAATTACATAGTATTTTCAAAATATAGTTTAATCATCCAAACTATTATGCAATTTATTGGTACAATCATAATATTCATCATTCCATTGCTACAGTAAAATCAAATAACATAGTTTAATATAATTTATATTTCTTTGATAATACAAATGATATTATATTTTAAGTAATTAATGAATAATATTTTACTTAATTGCATTGTAATTAACTACATCTTAATTATATTTTAAATATTTAATTATATTTTAATTAATCATGTAATTAATAATATTTTAATTATTCATCTGATAATGAAAATAATGTTATATTTTAAGTAATTAATGAATAATATTTTAATTAATTACATTGTAATTAATTACATCTTAATTATATTTTAATTAATTAATTACATTTTAATTAATTACATCTTAATTATATTTTAATTAATTATATTTTAATTTAGATTTTAATTAATCACGTAATTAATTATATTTTAATTATCTAATTATATTTTAATTATATTTTAATTAATTAATTATATTTTATCTTGATTAAATATTTTAATTAATTAATTAATTAGATTTTATCTTAATTAATTTAATTAATTATATTTTAATTATATTTAATTAAAAAATTAAAAATTTTAGTGTTGATAAGAATTAAACCCATTTTTATCATACATGGAGAGTATGGACTATTACCTAAAACTTGGGTATAAAAAAACTATTCAATCAATCATAATAACCAACCAATCATCATTATTCATTCCATTCCCGTTGATTTATTCTCATACCTCTTAACCAAATACTCCTTAATTTTTATAAATTAAAATATATTAATTAATTTTTATTTAATAATTAATTTTTAAATTAAATTTCAATATCTTTAATAGCTTTAAAATATTGATTTTACGTTTTAAAGAAATATCGCCGTAAATTGACGGCCGAGATCCAATCATCAACAGATATACAGTACCCCCAGATGCACGGTCCAGATTGGGTCTAAAGTGCACCCTTCCAAGTCTCGAACCAACCACCCAATTGTTGGGCCCGCCCGAAACCTAACTAAACCGTCATCTCACGCAGCACCTTCGCTATCTTCCCGGTTGAATCAAACTTAGAAGCAGGCGACACATCGTACGTTGCTTAGGGTTTCACAGTAACCCATCGATCAACCATGTACAGAACAGCGGCTTCACGTCTTAGGGCTCTGAAGGTTAGTTCGCAAATTTTCCCAAATAAAACTTACCACACTACCCCTTTTCGATGTTCAAATTTGATTTTTCTCGTTATGTGTGATTGTTGCTCGCGACTTGTGTGTGATATATCAGCTTGGCCTGCGGAATCATTTGATTACATGTTAGAATGTCATGGGGCTCGAAGACTAGAAAATTGATTCATCGCCCTCAAGCAGTAGAATAGTATATCTCGAAAATGGAATCCGAAATACAATAGCTCAAAGGAACTATATAATGCAGTATCCCGCATTCTGGCTATTCGAGAGGCCAGTACTCTCCCCAGCCTAAGGCTTAAACTTAATATGATTTTCATTAGCTAAACTTCGATTCCTCCTAGTCTTATTCTTTCCCATACCGTTTCTATATCCTACACACTCGTATTCAGCCACTTGTCGTTGTGCCACTGCCATAGAATCTTCCATCTACTGATCCCTTGGTGATACAGAATGTGACGAGAGTAGGATGAGAAAAAGAAATGATGGGTGCTCGATGGGAAATTTATAAGATTCAGAAATTTTACTGTTAGTTGATTAGAAGTTTAGAACAATATTTCGTCCTTGTATATTTGACGTTCTTGGGTACAACATTAATGTCCGAAATTCACTCAAAACCGTTGCTCTTATTGGGAATTTTGCATTTGAATGTGATGTCTATCGTTGGATAGGGTTTTTGTGGTGCTTAAAATCATATTTTGGTTCATAATTCTGTTTCACTTGTTACGTAGCGCGTAGGAAACTTTTTTCCTATCCACTTTGTTGGATTAATTTGACTATTGAAATGTTTCTTATTTGTATTGAACTGGGTGAGCAGGGCCGTACAAGCAGTAGGTTGCCTGCGAGGTATTTAAGTTCAAGCTCAAGTGCAGTTGCTCGGCAATCATCCACTTCAGGTGGACTTTTCAGCTGGTTGCTTGGAGATAAATCCAGTTCCTTGCCTCCTCTCGATTTCCCACTTGCAGGAGTTGAACACCCAGCCTCATTTCCTGATTATGTCGAGCCTGGGAAAACCAAGATCTCAAAACTTTCTAACGGGGTTAAAATTGCCTCAGAAACATCAGCGGTATGTCTGATGATATATTGTGTTTGTAAATCTATTATCTATAAGTTTTTCCAATCTAGGAAATAATCAATTTCGTATACCAGAGTCCTGCAGCATCAGTTGGCTTATACATTAACTGTGGCTCAATATATGAGACACCAAATTCATTTGGGGCCACACACTTGCTGGAGAAGATGGCTTTTAAAAGCACAAGAAACCGCAGTCACTTGCGTGTTGTGCGAGAAGTGGAGGCAGTCGGGGGCAATGTCCAAGCCTCAGCTTCTAGGGAACAGATGGGCTACACTTTTGATGCTCTGAAGACTTATCTTCCACAGATGGTAGAGTTACTGGTTGACAGTGTTAGAAACCCTGCCTTTCTTGATTGGGAGGTCAACGCACAAGTAAGATTCTCAATGTTGCTGATGATCTGATCCAGAGTTTTATTCGTTAAAGAAATGCATGCTTATAGAATAATAATTCTGCTATCACAGCTTCAAAAAGTCAAAGCTGAGATTAGTGAAGCTTCTAAAAATCCACAAGGCTTGCTCTCAGAGGCACTTCATTCAGTTGGCTTTTCAGGCGCATTGGCAAATCCTTTGTTGGCTACAGAGTCTGCAATAAATAGATTGAACAGCACAATTTTGGAGGATTTTGTAACTGTAAATCTAATGATGCTTTGTTCTTATTGTGAATTTTGGCTACTAAGTAAGATTATCTCAACATATTTGTTTAGTTCTCACAAGTATTAACAATCATTGCCTGGATTCGTTTTGAGAACAGGAAAATTATACAGCTTCTCGGATTGTACTAGCAGCTACCGGTGTTGACCACGAGGAACTGGTTTCAATTGCAGAGCCACTTTTAGCTGACCTACCGATGGTTTCTAGTATTAGGGAGCCTGATTCTGTTTATGTTGGTGGTGATTTTCGCTGTCAAGCTGATTCGGCGGTTTGTATCGTATTGTTTCCATATTTCATGAAATTCTTTCACTCGTATCATATATTTTATCAAGGGTTTAATGGTTCTGCTTTCCCTTATAGGACCGGAAAATCCATTTCGCTATTGCATTTGGACTACCTGTTGGCTGGCACCATTTGAAAGACGCTATGACATTGACAGTTCTTCAGGTTTGTAGCATTTGATTTCTGCAGGATCCCATGATTGCATCATTTTAGATTTTTCTGGTTTGCTTGTCCTCTCTTTGGACCATATTTTCCCTGTGGTGAACCTTATTTCTTTTCCTAGTTGGATATAGCTGAATCTTCTTAATAACTAATCTGTAGATGTTAATGGGAGGAGGTGGATCTTTTTCTGCTGGTGGCCCTGGAAAAGGAATGTACTCAAGGCTATGTAAGTCCATAGTCATCCTTAATCCTAAATTATACACTTCATCTCATATATATACATTTATTTCAATATTATGTTGTATATCTTCAGTTATTTGTGTTCTTTTTTCTTTATCTTTCTAAGGTTTTTAACTCTGTTGCTCCTGTGTATGTTTGATATGAGGACCAGATCTTCGTGTTTTGAATGAATATCCACAAATGGAGTCTTTCACAGCCTTCAATGACATTTACAACGGAACCAGCATTTTTGGCATCCAAGGCACTACTGTAAGCTACCATTTTGAATCTTTTGTCATACTGCTGCAAATAGTTTCTGAATACTTAAGCTGTTCTCTTAAAACTTCTGCTATTAGAAATCTTTTGTTTTATGTTCCTCTCAGATGTGGCTTCTGCTTCTTTTTTTTTTTTTGCCTTATTCATAATTCATATCATCTGCAAGACTGCAACAGTATATTGGCTGATCATATCTATTTTGCATTGATTAGGAGAAATTAGGAATAAATCATGTTTTGTAAACTAATTTGATTCTAAAGAAGGATGAATGTTATGCAATAATGTAAAATTTTCAAGATCTGTGCGCTTTTTGTTTTTGTAATGCAAATGTTATGCTGAAGAAGAGGCTTGAGATTTTGGTTTTTGTGTTATTCTGTCATGTCAGCCATGTGAGTGCTACAAAAGTGGCAGTGAATTTCTTGATGCAGGCTTCTGACTTTGCAGAGGCAGCAATAGATATAGCCGCCAATGAACTTGTTCAAGTTGCTACACCTGGGGCAGGTTTGCTACCCAACCTTTGTTATGACAGTATTCTACCAAATTATTGGACTTCATACCTGGTACTGATTTGTTTTTTATTTTGTGTTCTCAACAGTTGAGTCAGTGCAGTTATCTCGTGCTAAGCAGTCAACAAAGTCTGCCATTTTAATGAATTTGGAGTCCAGAGTATGTAAATTGTTCTTTTCATTTGTTAATTGTATATTGATCAATGATAAATTATATATCTAGTTCTGAACTTGGAACATGAGTACTTTATGAAAAAATTCGAGGGAGACAGTTGATCATTCATTTGGAGAGTCCACACAGCAACCCTAGCAGAGGCAAAATGGGTTGGGCAAAGGGCGGATTGAAAACATACTAGTACAGGAAATAATAAGAGGATATCATGTAGGTGGGAGTTATGGTCAAGAGAAACCTAAAGATGACTTTGTTAAGGTAAGATGGAAGAATATAATTGGATTGTATTGGTTAAGTTGTTGGTCAAGAGATATCCCCAAAATAATCATTGTCAGAGTTTGAGTTCTCGAGAGTTCTGTTTTCAAGATAAGATGACTTGGAAGTAAGTAATTGGATTGTGTTGGTTAACTTGTTGGTCAAGAGATATCCCCAAAATTATCAGTGGCAGTGTTTTGAGTTATTGAGAGTTCTGTTTTCAAAATAAGAATTGCAGCTGGAGTTTCATGCGAGTAAAATTGGTGTTAATCCAAAAGGAAAATTATATCAAATAGCAACTACACAAGCTCTGGTGTGTCATGAAAATATTTGGCAGGGATGAATCATGCTTTGAAGGAGGATGTAGAAAATGAGAATTCTAGGACGGAATTGTGGTGAGAAATTGTATAAAGAATGACCACATTCATATCAAGGTAGTGTTTCCTCCCTTGAAGATCAGGGAGTACTGCTTAGATGAATTTGTCATAGCTAAATATAGTCCAGTTGATATATTGGTGAGGAAAAGTGAACCAATTCAAGTAGAACTGTAGAAGGAAAAAGCAAGGAGAACAGGAAGGTCTAAAATGATGTTGGAAGGAGGTTATATAAAAGGACCTAGTGTTCATTAGGTATTTTAATAAATAGCATCAAGACAGAGCAGTATAGGTTCAACAAGTTTGGCATTGATGTGGTTTAATCTTATCTCCTTACATCAACCTTTTGTCTGTTCCAGATGATTGCTTCCGAAGATATTGGTAGACAAGTCTTGACATATGGTGAGAGGTATGTTCCAATGCATATTCTTCTGTTCGCATGCACGTTAGTTCTGATTCCTCCAACAGCTTTATGAATGAATAATATGCAACTTAAACTGAATCTCTTTTGCATTTGTTGATGACCATTCTGGCATCTTGTCATTATTTGTGTTTTTTCTGTGATATAGGAGGCAAATTAATTAATTTCCAACAGTATTGGTGATTGTATGCGCTTGCTTTCTGCAATGAATGTTTCTCATCTGCGTCGTTTATCACCTTTTACTTATTAATATTGTTCACTATGTCGTAGGAAACCTGTGGAGCATTTTCTGAAGGCTGTAGATGAAGTTAAATTGGAGGATATTACTAAAATTGCTCAACGGCTTATATCTGAGCCTCTTACAATGGCATCATATGGAGATGGTATTTAACATCCAGTCAGAATTCTGTTCTCTTTCTCGGTAATTTCTTCCCAGTATTTACGTCCTTTTATTGATCATCTGCAGTGATCAATGTCCCTACGTACGATTACGTCAGCCGCAAGTTCAAGTCCAAATAAAGCATCTCTCATAACAACAGTCTTGGAGAGTTGGTCGTGGATGGTGTGCATTCGCAGCCTTTCAAGTTATCCTATGGCCAATTTCGGCTGAAGGAATTCATTTTCACTACCGTGAAGGTGTAGATCAATAAATTGGGTGATCCCTGGCATTCAGGAAAGAGGAGTCTTAGCAAATCCGTAGTGATGATTTTCACTTTCGTGTCTTCTCATATACTCCATATGTCCGTGCCATTTCAAATGTCAATTTATAGGTTAATCTGTACAAGCTAACTTTAAGTCGCAACCCAGTACTTTTTGCTTCATCAGTTTCCGAATCTTGGATTTTGGAATTTGGATCAAAACTGTAGTTCCATTCAATTTTCTCTAAATCTTAATATGAATTGTTGAATATATTTGGTTTTCACGGAAATCTAAAGCCCTTTCTCCTATGGAATGCGTGTTTAAATAGTACAGGTAGCATTCAGTAAAACCGAAGTTTCCATGCACGTTACTTATTTGTATTTTGCGTTGGCTGAATGGAGTTTGTCCTGTACAGACCACACGACCGAAGAAAAAAACAAAAGAATAGTTTCGAAAAATACTGATCCAGATTGATAATAAAAATGGCAATTAAGCAATTTTGATTGAAATGAAATAAGCCTTCTTAATTAACTGTTAAAGAGTATTGAAATGTTCTAAAAAACTGAAGCAAGAAGAAGAAGAAGATGTAACTTGAGGTTTTCAATTGTGATTGTTGATTACAATGGAGGAATATGTTGGAGTAAAACAGAAGCAATGATCAGTGTTAGATAGACCTAACATAACATGGATCATACTCATACTCAACGTTGAGCAAGAAGCATCAAAAGAGTCTTACTTACCCAACTCCCCTTTTCAATGTCTCCAGTGCATTTGCTGCTGCTTCCTTGCACCTTCTCTTTGTTTGGTTAGCTGCTACTTGTACCACTACCCCTCTCCTTTCCTTCTCTTTCTTTCTTTCTTTCTTCCTCTTCTTTCATTTCCCTTTCTTTCCCAATAAAGATATCCTTCCTATTTACATATATGGTTGAAAAAAAACAAATATTGGGTCAGACAATTGGTCTAAACATTGGAAGGTAGCGTTATAATGTGATACGTACGAGTCAAAACAACTTTGACTTCTCATCCCTTTGGGTTCCAACTTACTAGAAGAAAGAAGCTTAATCAAATTGGCAATTATGACAAAGCAAACAGTAATGCTAGATAAATTCCATGATTAATGGTGCTTTTTACATGGTTTTACGGTGTTTCAATATGATAATTTGTTTTACTCTTTACTTTTTTTTTTTCCTTTAATAAAATAGATTTAGGTTCATGCTTGTAAGTTATGTACGCCGTAGTAGCATTCTATTCTACGGGAGACAACATGTGCCTGCAGGTTTGATAAGCGTGCGAAAAGTTTCTTTTAGGTGTAAATTTTTTTAATTAAGAAATTACATTAGAACGCAATTTTATCTCTATCTTTATTAATCATCGTCATCATCATCATACTTAGTCTGAAGTCTCACAATAAATCTCTATCTTTATTAATATATTAACTTAATCTTATGGGAATTATCCTCGATTATGTTGGGTGGATTTACAAGACTTAAGAAATGTTTTCTCGGGTCCTGTTAGATAATTATCAGCGAGTGAAGAAATTCATTGATTGGTCAACACCCCCTTTAATGGACTTGCCTAAATACCGATGACACTTGTAAGCGCATTGCCCACACTGCTTCTGCGGGAGGTGTTCTTAGGGACTATATTGAGGTTTGGCTCGGAGGTTTTGTCCAAAATAAGAGGTTTACCACCTCGGTCTGTGTTGAACTTTAGAGTGTATTCACAAGTTATAAAAAGATGGAATTGGAGGTAGATTCTCTTGTGATTATTAACATACTCTTCTCGCCAAAGAAGCAACAGAATATGTCAACTCGTTGATTAGGGCTATTCAGGAGTTGCTTCGTATAAAGAATAGATAGTATGGCAGTGATATATCTACAAGGAAGCTAATTGCTGTGCAGATTGGTTAGTCAACTATGCTAGCGCTCAATTTTTTGAATTTGGGACCACCACCTTTCAACGCCCTCCTTCAGGCTGTATTAAAATTTCCCTAAAGGATATCGGAGAGATCTGATTCCGTAGCTTAATTAAGTAGCTTTTGATGTAATTTCCTTATGATTAAAAAAAACTTATATTCAACATTATCTTAATAATTTTCTTGCGGATCAAATTAAGCATCTATGGTAAACATTAAATAAAATAAACTATAAAATTTTGCCCGTCGATCAATGATAATCAGATAAGAACATCATGAAAATGGTATTCTCTTTCCGCCAATAATCGATCTGTTCTTTATAGATTAAGGATAAACGGTGATTGTTCTTGCTGTAGGAGATATTCTTATACATGAATAATACAAAACTCTGCTTCCACAAATTAAGATGCGCCCCCAATTTGCAAAACTTGAAAAGTTATCAATAAAGAATATCTTGTTCTATGTCATTCTTTCGTTATTCCTCGTCCACAGGTGGTTCTCTAAGGCCATAAGCATATACATACATATCCTCCTATGCCCTTCCAATAATAACGCCAACTTGAGATTATCATGTAATATTATTAAAACTTACCTTGTAAATTTATTATGCTATTTTTATTATTTTTAATTATCCAGTGTTAGTAAAATTTTTATTTTTTATAAAATATAACTTAGCAAGCATTTACTAAAATTTTAAAGAATTTTTAGTACCATAGGTTGTTTTTTCAATAGTTTATATAATATTTTTAAAATGAGTGGAATTATAAGAGAGGTCTCCATGAGTTGGGTATTTTAGGGTTTAGTTTTAATCTCTGAGAGACTTAAATTTAATAATTAAAAAACTTAATCAGTTTAATTGGCTTAATCATAAAAAATCTTAAACTTAGTTTCAGGTTCTATTTACTTTAATAATTTTTGTTGGTAAAAACTGATCAGTCAATTTTTGTAAAATAATAAGTTCTTGTAAACTAAAATAAATCAATTAATTTTGTATTTAATAAATTTATTTCTTAATTAAACTTTAAATTGTTTTGAAACAGTCTCTTTCAATCATATATCAAAATTTAATACCGATTAAACATTTTAAACCTTACATATTTTATCTTAATTATTTAATTTTGAGTCTGATTTTTAAAATATTAAACATTAGTTTCTTAATAGGGTTAAAAAGGGGTTGAAAAAAAAGCGTGGAATGAAGAGAGCCAGGCATAAAAACAGTGTCTAAGATATGCTTGGGTTTGATCTGCTATATTGGTCAAAAGTCAAACTTATTGCGCAATGTCACCAACCTCTCTCTTTTCCCCTTTGGACAAAAAGAGAAGCCTGACCTAAGGTACTTATTCACACAATTATACCACCCCTTATGTATATTATATTCCTTATTCTATTTCCATACCATTAAAAAAATAATAAAAAGTGGTTAATGCTATTTATAGTATTGAAGTAAAAATGATATCAATCAGACAAAGGAGCAATCATGGCCATCTATTTGTTGGCTAAAACATCTCTCTGGTCCATCCATCATTCAGTCTTGACTCCCCAAAAGAATGTAATAAGCATGAATAAATAAGACATGATATTTTATCTAATTTTATAATATTTTATTCTTTCTCGTAAATTTCAGCTGTCTATTTATGCGATACTAATGTTTATTTATATAAAATTTACGTAAATAAATGATTGAGATTTATCAAACATAATAAAATATCATAAAATGAAAAAGAATATCTAGAACCTGAAAACATATATCTAACACAACAAAACACCATCTGATCATCTTAACATAACACAAGGTCCCACATCACAGTGGGTCCAATGCAACAAGCCTTCGTACACACTACATTATTATCCAAGTGTCATGCACTTTAGATGGAGAATACACGACATGAATTAGCAATAGGATTTATTTTAACTCTGTCCCATTTTTTTAAATTCTTATTTATGTTGGAAATAAACGAGTCTAATTAATAAGAAGGGGTGGTGGTGGTCCATCAAGTACACCGCTCATTTGCCTTGTACATCAAGCAACCTTCTAATTCCTCTCTCTCTATCTCTTTCTCTCTGCAACATTCATGGCTAAAGAATCATGATCAGCACTCCGGCTCAAAGCCCATGTGAGTTCCTACCATAAATTTCTTTTTCTCCCTTCTTCTTCTTCTTCTTCTTCGTCTTATATATTAGTTTCTCTCATTCATTTATGTTTATTTAAGTACACACTTTCCACTGTGATCTCTGTTTGTTTTTATTCATGAAAGTAACCTAGCTATGCGATGATATCGTCTTTCTTACTCAAAGCTCATTGCCACGTATATGTACATACTACTACTACTATACATATGGCCTTTATCTTCTTGTAAGCTAAACCAAAATTGATTTTTTATTGTTGTTTCTATATAATACAACATAGGAAAATAGAGAAAATGGGTTTTGGCTAGTTGTTTGTGTTCTTTTGAACGGAGTGCCTCAAGTAACAGCTTTGAAGGCCGTTTCATGCCTTTTGCTTTAACTAGTCAAGACCTTGAAACATAGGTGTTTGTGAGAGTGTGTGTGTG
This sequence comes from Erythroxylum haughtii, assembly GCA_025504935.2. Taxonomy (NCBI): domain Eukaryota; kingdom Viridiplantae; phylum Streptophyta; class Magnoliopsida; order Malpighiales; family Erythroxylaceae; genus Erythroxylum; species Erythroxylum haughtii. The sequence goes on along the minus strand of JANSVB020000164.1, from coordinate 1,813,682 downwards.
TGTTATGTATACGTGAGAGAGAGAGAGGGACAGAGACATGGCTCTTGTACTTTAGAAAATCTCCAATTGTTCTTTTTTTTATATAATATATCTCCTATTTCACTCTCTCTCTCTTTTTTTTTAGTACTGCTTATGTCTTCCTATCCTGTTCTGTCTATCTCTATAAGTCTCTTTCTCTCTCATAAACCGCCTACATGCTCTACTTAAATTGGCAAAGGCTTAAAGGTGAGGTGTGTGACCTTACCTTTTCCTTTTTTCTCACTTGCGTCGGTTAAAGCTAGAGACTGGAGAGAGTGATTTCTGGTGTTTTTATTGTTAAAGCACAGGTTTATAGCTACATCCTACTGTGACAGTTTCCTCTTTTCCCCTTCCCCTCCTGTGTTCTACTCTACCTATAGCCCTATAGCTTCTCTTCCCTTCATCTACACCTTACACTAGATTTCCTTCAGAGGAATATGTATATACTTCCTTTTCTAGGGAGATTTTCTTATCTGGGTATCAATTGATTCATCTGTTGACATAGCTTATAGGTTCGTACATACATGTTCATATGCACAGTTTGATGATTTCTTGATGATTTCTTGTTTTGTTTTGGATGATTCATGCCCCCGAGTGCTTCAAGTTTTTATCTTTTCAACTTAGCGATACAAATCTCAAAAACCAAAAGGTGCCTTATCCTGGATGCATACAGTAGCTAGTTAGATTCTTTTCCACCCGTCAGAAAGTATTCTAATGTACAATCTGTTTCTTGTTCTATTAATCCTTTTCCAATAGTTTTTGTATATTCAGATCTAAAAACCGCTGATTTTTTGTTATATAGATTAGCTAACGGGATATGAGTGGCGGGATCTTGTATAAAGTTGATATTTTGATCGAAATTTTCAAGTGGTCTCAAAGAGGAAGAAGATAGCATATACTAGTAGCTGTGTGCTTGAGTGAGAAGAGCGATGAGTAGGAGTAATTTGGGCTCCGTCAGCAGTTCTGACCTCATCGATGCAAAGCTCGAAGAGCATCAGATGTGCGGATCAAAGCAGTGTCCGGGTTGTGGACACAAGCTTGAAGGAAAACCGGTACCATAATAGCTTCATAATATTCTCAAGTTTCAGATACATCTTTTATAGCAAAAGCAGAAGAATAATTTGAAATAAGGCAAAACATTTATATTTATGCTTTCTGTGTTCTTCTTTGGAGCTTTATCTTCGTCCATGTCTCTCTCTATTACCTTTTCTTTTCTTTTCTCCTTTTCTTTTGTTATGTTCTAACTTGGATTTTCATGGAGTTTACAGGATTGGGTAGGCCTACCAGCTGGAGTAAAATTTGATCCAACAGACCAGGAGTTGATAGAACACCTCGAGGCAAAAGTTGAAGCCAAAGACATGAAGTCTCACCCTTTGATAGATGAATTCATCCCTACCATTGAAGGAGAAGATGGGATTTGTTATACCCATCCTGAGAAACTTCCAGGTTTGATAATCTTCTTCCCAGGGTTCCATTTCATTTTATTTTACTCCACGAAAGCTCGAGTCTTTTATTCCTTTTCTCTAAAAGAAAATGGAAGAGCTAAACTTGATCATATGCACGGATTTTCTTAGGTTCTCTTCTCCTGTTTGCTATGACTTGTATATGGCGGGTAGCAGTTGTTGCACCTAAGTCAACCTAACTTTGATTTTCTTGCAGGAGTGACCAGAGATGGTTTGAGCAGGCACTTCTTTCATAGACCTTCCAAGGCTTACACGACGGGAACAAGAAAAAGAAGAAAAATTCAGAATGAGTGCGACTTGCAGGGTGGAGAAACGAGGTGGCATAAAACAGGCAAGACAAGACCAGTCATGGTTAGTGGCAAGCAGAAAGGGTGCAAGAAGATACTTGTCCTCTACACAAACTTCGGCAAGAACAGAAAACCCGAAAAGACTAATTGGGTCATGCACCAGTACCATTTGGGACAGCACGAAGAAGAGAAAGAAGGAGAATTAGTGGTTTCAAAAATATTCTATCAGACACAGCCAAGGCAATGCAATTGGACTGAGCGGAATGCAACAACTGGCGACGGAAGCAATGACCCTAGTAGTAGAAGAGATAGTGGGAGTGGAAGTTGTTCTTCCAAAGAAATAATTCCACAGAGAGATGAAATATCAGGAGCTAGTGTCGCTGCTGCAATATCAAGTTACGGTGCCATGGATATTCAGAATTTAAAATCTAATCATTTCAGCTATCCCCATTTTAGGAAAAGCTTCGAAGATCAGGTACGTTTCATTCATGAAACAATGGGATTTCCATGCATCAACTAATTAATTAGCCCTCATTCCTAACTACGAGAAAGATTAACATTCTACGTACCTAAGAATCTTGAGAGGTAAACCTTTCCTTTATAGGTTTTGGATTGTTTCTGTTCAATATTCTTCATGTTTTTTGAGTATCCAACGTAAAAGATTAGCAAGCATCACATTTATGGTATAAAAGTAAAAGAGTGGTTCAGAAAAAAAAAAGCTCTTGGGTTGCTTTTCTCATATAATTCCATTGCTTGCAAGTTCAGCATGAACGAAAGAATGCTATGGACCTCACTTGATTATCTTTGTCAGCTAACCGTGTTTCTATTTACCAACTAAAAGGGCAATTGAAACAGAAACTAAAGAAAATAGACTAACTGGTCCATCACTGAGGGGCTGTGTCCATTTCAGGTGGGGGTAGTTGAGGCTTCGACGGTAAGGGAAGTCCCATCCTCGACGGGCACATGTGATGAAATTCGAGAGCAGCAACAGCAGCAGCAGCAGAGGCCACATCATGTGGCCCATGATCCTCATCATCAGCCGCAACATCACCACCACCATGCACAACCACACCATCAGATTGCTACT
>JANSVB020000164.1:1679883-1693670 GCA_025504935.2 Erythroxylum haughtii | reverse complement strand
ATTTTTTTTTTATTGTGAATAGAGATTTGAGTTCCTTTCAAATATGTCATCTAATCATGTTTAAAATCCCCCTTTGTTGGAATCGGCAAAGTTGGTAAAAATTCATTTGCATCTATTGATAATGTTCTGCTAGTTGAAGGTTTAAAGCATAATTTGATTAGTGTAAGTCAATTATGCAGTTCTTCCATCACACAACCACTCGGTCCAAAAAGAGAGAAAAACCTTATTCCTTCACAAGCAATCCACTCGACGTAACAAAACATGAATTTTGATATCCAAAATCCAGGACCATTAAACTGCAGCAATTTATTAACTCATTTAAAATGCATAAGAAATGTACAGCTATCCTGAAGAACGTGGGTATATAGTGTCTTCCATCGCAATAATGAGAACAATATGAACAGCCAAATATTTCACGACTAGTAAATCTTTTGTTCCACCTGCTCTTTACGATCCCTATAATGCACAATGAAAATAATAATAAACCATAAGAATTACGCAATAGTTATCTTCTCCTGTACTGTAGTTATTGTCGATTCTGCCGAAGCGACAGTAGGTGTGCAGCAAAAGTGTCGTAGTCTGGAAGTTTTGGATGAACATGACTGGCTTTGTTGGAAGTAACATCAGAGGAACTGGTAGTCCTTGAAACTTGAACACTATCCGAGGTTGCCGTCTTAGGAGGATGATTGGATGTTTGTTCATTTGCTGATGATTTTTTAGACTCTAGAGCTGGCTTATAATCTGTTTGCTCTCGTGATCTAGGCTGCCCAGAACTTCTCAAAAAGTTTGAGCTGTTGGACTTGGATGACGGAGTTTGTTGAGCACTGGCAGCATATGTAGTCCTTGACGATGAGTTCTCATTAGAAGACCTCTCAGATTGAATTGGCTCCGAACCTGAATGTTCTACTGATCTTTCCTGATCATGATTTCCCCAATAAAGTGAACTCTTGGCTCGAGATTCTGGTTTTCCTAGAAACTCGTTATCATAGGAATTATAGGATTGTGTTTTTCTTTCTACAGCGTAGACTGAAGTTGGTGAAGATTTCAAAGGTACTGATGTCTTTGAATAAGAAGTCCTGTTACTATCCAAGGGTAACTTTTTCGTCCGTCGAGAAAATCCCACATTGGAATGAGTCTTGGCAGCTGCTTCTCTAGGAAGATCCTCCTCAGAATCACTATTGTCGAGGTTGGAATCGGTTACTGAATTAAATGTTTTGTACTTTCCAACATCTGCTCTTCTATTGATTGGCTGCTGAGTACCACTAAGAGTCTGTTGCGAGTTCTCCTGATCAGAATCTTCACCATTAGAATCAAAATGTCTGCTTGAGCTTGTGTTTTTATCTACTTTTGGGTGTACTTTCTGGTTGTTTGCCTCTCGATCAGTAGCTGCATAGCTAGAATCCTGGGTGAAAGAAGACTGCTTAACCTTGGCTGAAGTATCCTCTACCGCTTGTTTGGACAGTGAGGGATAGTCCACTGGATTCCTACGATATGGTGGTTGTTTATAGCCTTTGTTCCGGAGACCACCAGTCAACATTCCAAAGTTCAGCTCTTTACCGCCTTCAAGGCCTGAATCATTAATGGGTGCCCTAGCATACAAGGTATCAGGTGATTGGTATTGTTGAATATTACCTTCACCTGTTGAAAATCCTGACCTTTGTAACTTGTCGCTCAAATTATTTGATCCAGATTTTGCAACTCCGTGGTGCAATTCACCATATCCAGACTTCTGATCAGTTATTGTACCAACTTCAGTTACCTGATCTCCCTCGGGGACAACGTTAACATCGTCTGAATCAAACAAAGGTGTTTGCGATAATGTATTTTTGTTAAGTTTCACATCTTTTACCAAAAATGTAGACTCGACTGAACTAGGACGCTCATCTTGGGATAGCTCAGCGTTTCTGAAAAGCTTAGATTTGTCAAGATCATTTTCATCATCCGAATCATCAAAAGTCACGGGTAACATGTCATCTCGTTCTGAAGAAATAGTATCACCTGTTAAACCTTCAGAAAACACACTAGTAGACTGCTGCTCTGAAGCAAAAACTGATTGAGAACCAGACTTTCCTAGTGAATCATAGTTCTGCTCATGTCTCCATACATTTGCATTTCCTAGCAGATGAGCAGAAGATTTTATACCTTCTGACGAGTAAACCCCAGATCCTTGGTCATTATATTTATATTCCACATCAAAATCAACATCATCATCTGAGTCATAGTCATCAAAAACTACAGTAGCATCTTCACGTGAGCTCTTTTCTTTGGTATTGGTATGACTACTATCTCCATCAATGGAGAAAGGGTTATCAACAGATTCCTCAAGTGATGTTTGGGCATTGAAATTTGAAACCGTCTTGTGATCATAACCAAGACCTTTTGAATAAGAAAGTGAACTAAAACTGCCAGATTGTCTTCTGATGCTTTCTGCTTCTTCAAAATCCCCAGTATTCTCAGGTTTCACTTCATCTTGCATCTTACTCATATACCCTTTCTCAGGTTTAATAGACTGTGTCTTGGGAATTGTTTTGCCTAAAATATTTCCGCTATCTAGTTCAGATGAATTATTTTGTGAATGCCCATCTGCCCGTTTAAGGTCATCCAAATATGGGTAATCGTCCACAGAAGCACCACTTAAATTTGAGGAAGTTGACAGGCTAGCTTTATTTGGGTACTTGAGTTTGTTAAACCTTTCAGTCAATCCAGCTAGGTCATCTTCTTTGTTATCATCAATTTTCTCATGCATCCCAGACCTCATTTTTACAACAGGCTCTACTGGATCTACAACCATATGAGGATCTTGGAAATCTTGACCACCAAAATGGGGAAGTCCATCATCTTTTGGTCCAATAGCGGAACTATTTTGAGAATCAGTTGAATGCTGTCTACTTATTTTTCCCCTGGTTGAAAGTTCGGCAGCTACCCTGGCAGCCATGCTTGCCCTTTCTGCAGATTCAGCGGCTGCCTGAGCAGCAGCTGCAGCATCCTTGAACTGCATATTCCAGTTCTGCTTACCTGACGAGAAATCCCTATCTCCAGAGTATGGATGCATAAAGTCCATCCCTTCATTTCCAGTTCCTATTTGGTATAAAAGCCAATATGTCTAAAGATCATAATAGGAATAAGAAAAAAGAAAAAATCGAAAGCATGCAATCTTCTGGAATCTATTAGAAAACATAGTATAGAGGTCTAATAGCTAGTCATGTAGTAAAGGACACAAATCTGAATGAGAATGCCTGATAGCTCGATTTCATATCATACCTGCAGAAGGAGGATGTTCAGAATGAAGTGACGATGTAGAACTGGAGCCTTTAAAGTTTCTGTGTACATCATGCTTCTCATAGTGTATGGAAGGAACTCGTAAATCAGGAGGTGCCGCATTCATTCTATTAGGTAGCTCTTGAATATTATGAGATTCCACATGCATTTTGCTGGCTTGCTCAAAAGAACTTGGCCCATTCTGATTAAATACGAAGAATGTAACTATATTTACAATAAAAGTTGATTTAGTTATTCTAGTGCAATAACGAGTAAAATCTAGACATTTAACCTTACCAGTAAATCCTCTGGTGGCTTGATTTCTTTCTCTTCTAATGACTTGGCATCCCACTTAACATTGTGCTCCTCAGCAATTGTGGTCAAAATTTTTATTTTGGTAGGACCATCAGGTGCCTTGGCAGACAACTTTTCCACCAACTAAATAAAGAAAACAGCAAAAATTATCAACAACATTGATCAACAGAGTTTTCCTGCTTAAATCCTATTGTAAGGACATACCAGGCGGCTAACACCACAATCTGGACGTAGTTCACTTGCAGCTGAAACAAATTCTTTCCCATACTTGACTGTAAAATGCTTTCGAACATCCATTAGTTCTGGGATATCTGCACACCTTGGGGATGCAAATATTACACTTGAGATAGCCTCTTTCAAGTCTATGGGGCAATTCCTGTGTTACCAAGGAAAGTCAGCACAGAAATTTTATCAATCAAAGCCAATTTTTGAACATAACTTTTTTTTTTCAACAAGAAGATTACAGTAGTAAACAAATTTCCTCCCCCATGGAATGCATGAGGAACAATTCTGTTATGCTTATGGCACAAGCATGGTATCGTTATCACGCTGATTGCATCATGTCACAACTAGGAATGTAAAGAAAAACTTCAACCAATTTTTGAACAGCTTTTCTAGATGGATAAACCATGTACTCATTCAGGAGGGACTATTTTACCAAAAACCAGTAAAAGAAAAGTTAACAAAGATAACCCAAAAGATACAGCAGCATTTTCATCAAGATAGATGCATTCCTAAGGTTCAACATGAGGATTCTATATTTCTTCTGTAGATTCCATCCATGTAAGCCCTCAAGAGTAATTACTCTAAAAGCCTTAATAAGCCATGCTAGAGATGTACAGATAACTACTTACTTTTGTGATTCTATCATTGGCAAACGTGCAACTATAAGTTCACAGTATATCTCAATAAGATCATAAGCTGCCATTGTCTTCTCCTCTCTAACCACATGCTCAACCTGCAAAAACAGAACAGTTGAATGTGGAACAGGGCAATTGCAATGCAAGGAACCAATCAGCACAACGAACAGCTAAAGCAAAATATCATGACCATAATTTTGAGCAAACAACGTACCACCGAGATAACAAAGAGAAATTTTTAATGCATATACAAAGATAATACAGTAGCAAATACACCCAACACAAGATGTGAAACACATTCCCACTCCCTTCACAATCAGATAGCCCGGTGAAATTTGTACAAATTACCGGCCTACTGGCATATCAATCAACCAAATACTTTCTTAAAAAAAAAAAACAGATCAAGGTTTAGTCCCGAAACGAACGGTCCTACGTATGTAAATTCCTCCATATGATTGCGAGTAGCGATCTCAATCAAAACCTCGAACAGACATGAGATGTGGGCAAAAGGATCTAAAAGCATACCCGTATTCTAGCAGTCTGTTCTTGGCCAGCTTCAAGCAACTGAGCCAACTCTCTCTTCAGATGCTTCAATTGCGCTTCTCTCTTGTTCTTCAATAGCTTTATACGAGAAGCCGCTAGCTTCAATGAAGTTTTACTACAGAATCCGAATCACACATCGAAACAAAGTCAAACAGTAAAACCAAAACAAAAAGAAACGACTCTAAAGCTACTTACAAACCATCTGAATGATGAGAAACACAGAATTCGATTAAAAAAAAACCAAAAACTGAACAAATCAAATTCTTCAAAATAAGCGTAGAAACCAAAACTCAAAACTGAAAAGAAAGAAAGAAAGAACAAACTTACCATTTCGCGGGCTTGAAGCTCTTGTGTAACATAGTTATTCAACAACCTGAAAATCAAGAATCTGCAGAATATTTTCTCTCCTGTTCCGTCTCTTAAACTGAATTGGGGGCTTTGATTTTGATGATGAGATAGAGAAGACGAAGAAGGGAATTAAATCTGATTTTTTTATTAACGCAATACTTTTATTATCGTTTTATTGAAAAAGTTTGGAAATGCCTTACGAAATAAGAAACGAGTGAAATTTCTTGGAGCCTTTCCATTAGAAAACAGAACGGAAGGTCGACGGTCAAATTAAATTTCGTTATTTTAAGGATAGAAACGCGGCAATGATTGGGTGTGGAAAGGAACAGAGAAACCCATCAATCATATGGACCTTGCCTTTGAGTTTGACATGATTACCCTTTCCATAATTCCATCCCATCAACTCATCGAACGGTACCTGACGTAATTTTATTTTTATTTTTAAAATATTTAAAAATATTATTTTTTATTTTTTAAAAATTATAAAAATACATAAAAATACTAATGTTATAAGGCTTAATTAATTATTTAATTTTTATAAATTAATCAATTTTTATAAATCAATTAATTTTTATTTAATAATTTCTCTTTTAATTAACTGTAAATTTTTGGTAAATAAGGGCAATTTTTTTCAATCATTTTTTAAATTCTTAAATTTTATTCTATCGCAATGTTTTTCAATTATTTTTTAAATTCTTAAATTTTATTCTATCTTAAAAAAAGGTCGAATATTAATTTAACCTTTTAAATTAAGCCTTTTATTTTACCAATTATGATCCAGTTTTGAAAACATTGAAAGCCAAGCAATAATAAATATAACAATTTAATGCAAATTTTAGATTTGGTTTAAATTAATTGAATTTGACATAAATAAATTTAATTAATTTAAATCAAATTTAAGTGTTATGTTAATTGATTGTATTAATAATATTTCATTGAATTATAATATCTTTTTATTTTAAATTTTTAAATAAAATTTAAAATGAAATACTCAATTTTTTATAATTTTAATATCTTGCAGTCTTGTTTTTTGGGAAAAAATTTTACTGTTGAAAGCAACAAGATTCAGAAAGAAGTTTTCTTAGGAGTTTGCGAAAAAAGTACAACTCTGCTTCCCCAGGCTGGTAATTTCCGACAACCAAGTGAGCGAGAATGTACATACCGTGTTGGTTCTTCTGTCGCAGCAACGCAGGTGATTTATTGGAGGCGGTGAAAAAGGCTGAGCTTGACCTCTCTAGCCGACGTAAGCTAGAACATGAGGTTGGGCCTTCGAAAGTGGATCCTGATCGTTTTCTCCTTGTTTCTTTCGACAGCGACAGCCATTAAAGGCCTGTTGCTTACTTTGTATATGCCACCGCATGCGTTCATTATTATACTGATTCTATAACAATCACAATAAAATTGAGATAAAGATGAGAGTTAAAATATTAAGTTTTGCGTTATTGTGCTAAAGATTCGCCACTTTCTTTGTTTTTTTCTCTATTAAATATTTGACAAGCGATAGACATTCTAGATAATACTTTGACAAGTGATGAAAGCCGCAAGCTTAACTACTCTTAATGATCATAGGGCTCTATGGCCAGCTGTCAGGTTTAGGCGTATGTTCTAGAAGAGGTTGACTACCAACAAAGTTGATAAAGTCAACAGCTCAGCTACTCAATTTGGTTGTTCAACAATTTTCCTTCTCTTACAATTACAAAACAAAGGTCGTCAATGTCCAAAATCACGCAATTTTCCGGCGGCCGGATGATGCATGTCTAGGAAAGCGAAACTTGTCACGGCATAGTTAATGACGTTAGAGATGGAAAGGTTTTAAATAGTAAGGAAGGTTAAATGTATTAATAGCATCATACCCCTTTTCTTACCGTTACTTATTAAACTTTAATATTTAACTTCTTATCAAATGAGTTATTAATTTAGTCTATTTTATCTCAATTTCTAATGAGCAATTTAAACCTATCAAATGTTGATATAATTTCAATTTTGATTTATTTAAATATTAATAAAAATATTATTTACATATCTACGTCATATATATAGTACTTTTATATTAATGAGTATAGTTCCAATAAAAAGACTGCAGGAATGCAAAGAAGTCAAGCATGGAAGCTGAAAACTTTCATAAACTCAAAAGCGTGGAACCATTGTTATCACCTTAATTTCTGCCCTCCTTTCATGACCAATTTAGAAATGGCAAGTTTGTTGCTGACAAACACATTTCGCATGGTCAAAACATACAGCTGAATAGAAACTAAGGTGTCTAAATGCTTAAATTTATAGAGCAAGATAAATGTATCAAATAAGTGCTAAACACAAAAACCATCTGTATCATCCTCTGCTACTGAAGAAGGTGGAGCAACCCATTGTATACAAAATATCAAGCATTTGATTTTGATTTTCATTCTCTTACTGGTGTCACAACCCTATTAGTTTGCAGATTTACGCACCACGGAAAGACTAACCACGGATATGAAAAATTTTCCATTCCCATACACACAATCAAGCTAATTAGCAATGTAAGCCTGTTAAAGTTCCAAGAGTCCTATTTTTCCCTTTGGTTCCAGGTAGATTTATGATCGTAAATTATATTTCTGATCTAGTTAGTGATGGCAATAGCAATAAAAGACAACAAACTAAAATCAGAAATGCAGGGAGCACTGTTCGGGGGTGCTTCCAGAATAGTAGCCGATAAATGAAAACCCGGTAAAAAGAGTTTCCCTTTCCTATATACACAATTCTTTTTTTTTTTTTCATGGGATGGTGTTTTATGCAATGAAAGCTAGTCCCCAGCTCAAAAAATTAATGGGCATCTTCCAAAGGTATCATATCTCATTGAGAAGAAGAACAGCAATGGTGTCAGATGTATTTCAATCGTTTAAATAAAGAATTCAAAGTTCAAATTTTGAACTACCAAATTGGCTAAGTAAAATAGCCAAATCCATACCCTGTATCATAGTAGGCACCGCTGTTTCATATGGACAATCCTGAGAAAATCCATCCTTCCCAGATTTCTGCACTTTCTTTATACAGGTCTTGAACTTCTCATGGCATTTAATGTTAGTCATACCTGAAAAAATGAATAGCAGTATTTCTCAAAAAGATTGTCAAGAGGAGCCACAAGTTAACAGAACAAACTCAGAAGCAACTGCTTAGTACTGGTAACTTTAATGAGAATTAACTAATAGACAATTACGAAATGAATGCTACAAAGTAAATTTATTTTCCATCCCAATAGGATCTTGTTGCCGTATTTCTATGTTAGCATGAAGAGATCACTGAATTATTAGTCTTCAAAAACCGACTACTATAGACTCCCACCTCAAGCCAATGAGACTTCCGTTTCGATCCACGAAACCTTATAAACTTTTATTTTAGCTTTAAAATAATGCCATTTCATTTGAACTAGCAGGAATTTGGCTTCTGTAGAGATATCCATGATTTATAGAAGCCAGTTGCATGCACTAATAAGCAAACACAGAAGTATAGCAGGTGCAAAGCAACACAAATTTAGAAAACAAGGCCAAACAATTTCGCAATATCAAATACATCTATATATATATATATATAAATGAACCAGATAATGAGAATAACGCAAACAAATCAATGGTACAGAAAGGAAAAGGCTACAAAAAGGGTCAGTTGTGAGATGCCTTTCTTCTCGACGCATTCATCATGAATCTTACAACAGGCATCGAGATCATCACAAGGTTTCTCTCCAGGACAACCAGACCACCCCACTCCACAGTACTTGCCGTACCTAATCCCAACCGCTGCATTTCCACAGAACAGATCAAGGAAAATAATTAATAAAAAAATGACAAAAACTAAGAAATGGACGAAACAGGAGTTTAGAGATTTACAATTACAGTTTTCTGCGATACAAGTCCTGCTACATTTCACCTGCGATTCCACCAAAAAAGAGAGAGGAAAGAGGATGAAAATTGAACTCGTGGGGCAAGAATTATCAGAATCAAATCTCATATCTTTGCTTCTTCTTTGTTTTACTACACTTTCCCGCGAAACAAACAGTAGGTCGCGAGACAGAAAAAAGAGAAAAAAAGAAAAGGACCTCGGAACGGTTGTTGGTGGAGGAATCAACGAGAACGGAGAAGAAGATGAACGCGAAAGCAAATGCTGATACGGCGAGAGGAAGGCGCGAACGGAGCATCTTCAGCATCCTTTTGAGTTCAAGTGGTCGCCAACGAACCAATTCGTTCGTGCTCCACTGCTCCGCCTCCTGTCGTTGGACGAAACGTGTAAATCTTCGGTGATTACAAATATGCGAATCCCAAATTTATGCCATTGACTCGTGCTCTTTTAACAAGGAGAAGGGCTTAAACGAATGGGTTTGGTGAAGAATTGGTTTTTTTGGTTAATTTTTATAAAATAAAATAAAATATTTTATTTTATTTTATAAAATTCTTTTCTAATTAAATGTCATCAAAGATCATTTTCAATTTTGCCAATAATTATTTTTACCAAATTATTTCGCATGTAAAATTCAAGAATCAGGAATTAAAGAAATTAAGAATCAAATAAACCCCTTTTCTTTTTTTTGTGAATGAAATCTAATCAAAGTTTTAAATTAAAATTAAAATAATAATATTTAAATTAATTATGTTAAAAATATTATTTTATTAAACCAAATTGAACCGGTAACAGCAAAATGCTCAAGTGCTGCACAATTTGTGCAGTTTCATCAGCATCAGTAACGTACATGCGAATGAGAAAATGAAACTCGAAGCATCATATCATAATTCATTGATAGCAGGGACTTTGAGCAAAGATAACAGGCATCAGCGATGTCCTAAGCTGTTTCAAATGTAAGATTATTGAGGCTATCACGGTATCAAACTGACCTGTCAGCTTAAAAATTTTTGCAGAAACACAAAATTGCAAGTGTTCGCCGTTCAATCAAGCAAGTGATAACAGAAGAGTACATATTCAACCCCATGAAAGATATCCACGAAGTGGTTGCCTCAAGGATAATAACCAGTGAACGTGAACCCCCTTCCAACAATTTCACCAGCGCAATACCATGCAAAGCACTCTAGGCCAAACAAAGCTGCAATGCCAGCATCCTCAACCTTCAGTTCCTGCCTTTTCCTCCACAAATTCTTCACGTAATCAAGCTCCTTCCAGAATGATTCACAGCGATTGGGAATACTGTATACACAAATAATAAAAGAGAAATGTCAACTAAATAGCAACTAGATGCAAGATTTTGTGGCAGGATCTAATAAGAAGTTGTTCAGAAATCAGTTGAATTGCATATGCTAGCAAAGTATAAGTTCAGACTAAATAAGCTACAAACTCATACAACTCCAGCGTAGTTAATAAGTGAAACACTCAAAAAAGGAGATCACGCTAACACTTCCAACAATTATTGTACTTACTCTCTGAGATTCTAACCTTTTACTTAATCTATCATTGATTTGAATAGTTTTGATGGAGTTCCTCCGTGCATTCATTGATAGTCCATGTATCACAATTATAATAGAAGTGTATTGTCGTGTAATTTGGTATGTGCAAAGCATCTTAGATTATCTTAAGGTGATTGAGCTTCCAATGGGAATTCAATCCATGAACACAAGATTGTGCTATTCTTAATTTTGACTAGTGAGTAAGATTATACACAAGTCCCTCAAATTAGGAGAAAACTACAGGTTCGATCTTATTAAAGGTAAGAATACAGTTCTTACATTGCCAATCAAACCAGTAATGAGAAGCATTGTTCTGATCTCAAACAATAATTTAGACAATCCTTAACCATGCCCCTTAGATGGTGGAATTTACAAACATAGTAATGGAATTAACACAAAATCTGACCAAGGGCAATCCCAACCAGGAAGAGAAAAAGATGAAGTTGAAGCAATGTAAACTTTCCAGCATTCCTTACAAAGACATAAATTAACCAATAAACAAATGATATACATGAATGTTAATGCAAACATATGCACGTATGTTCAGGAAAACATAGGTTAACATCACTTATACCAGTATCTTTGTGAATATTTTCAAGAAAGCACATGTAGCATTGCACGAAAGTCATGAAAACCATTCATCAATAAAACAAAAAATCAATATAGTAAGAGTAGAGAAAGTAAGACCTAGCAAGACGAGTGTAAAACAATTGCTTTGCCAACAGATTGCATTTCTCAACAGTTGGTGGCTCCTGAATATATTGCTTGTTCTGCTCCAACAGTTGTTTATAGTAAGTGTTTCCATGTTTGGCCACAAACTGCGACGCTTGAAATGCTTTTGACTGCAATTGATGCAACTTGGACGCCATTGATACTCCACAAAATAAACCTAAATCTCAATCAGAAACCAAAACCAATTCACTAACGCATTTCTTGTAACAAATATCCTCGTCTGAACCCGAAAACCAAAATTTAAAGAATAACAGAAAAAAGAGAACCCACAAAACATGACGCATAGATTCATCTCCAAGAAAACAATAAGCTCTATTAGAGTCTCGAAAATTAACTAAGCCCATCAAATAGTCTGATCCAAGCGACAAACCGATGAGTCAAACAAACAAATTTCATCAGAAATTACCATCAACTCACGCCCCAGACCCCAGTTTTCACAACAATCGACAATAAACCACAATCAAAACCCAATCAACCCATCAGGAGAGCGTTTCAAGTAGCATCTAACAAGACAAAGAACAACAAATCAGATGCATCACCACAAGATCTGAGAAATCACAATCTTTCCATTTCCAAGTGCAAAAAAACTACTGGGCAAATCAAGCAGTAAAATTGAAGAAAGGGCCTTGCCTGAGGAGAGAGAAGTTGAGAGACAACCGAGTCGATGGTGAAGACAAATTGTAGCCTGCAGTAGTGTTAGCTTCTCTCGCCGCTTACCCTTCCGCTACTATGAGAGTGCGGGCTCTGAAATTACTATTACTTATTGGCAACAGTAGGCTTTTGCCTTCATGTGACTTTCGTTTTTAGTTTGGGTAATTTTGCATAAAATGAAAAAGAATCGGGGGGTTCTTATATAATTTTTCAGCTCGGGTCGACTCGAGTCAAATTTGAGATTTTAGACTCGACCTAATTCGAAATTTAAAATTCTAAAATAAAATAGAATATTAAGAAAAGTATAAATAAATGTTCAAATTTTCAATTATAATTTCAACTTTAAAAAGTTACAACAAAGTGTCCAAATTTTTAAATTTTTTTAATTCAAATAAAAACTTTAAAAAATGAGATTAAAATGTCATCTTTAACTTGATATTATCTATTGTTATCTCGATCTTTTTAGTCATTTGTTTTATGTTTATTATTCTAACATCTCAAACTACCCTCTCATTATAGTGTACTGCACCAATAACTTCTTCATTTTTAGCTCGTTCTCTTAATGTTCTTAATATGAGGGCGCTGGGATTACGTAATTTGAAAATTGATAGGTGAGGACGTTGATAGATCAAACTAAAAAAGAAGGAAAAATTTGAAATCAAAATGTAAGGTCGTAAGGGGTAGTGTAAGCTAATTTATATTACTTTAAACAACGACGTCGATTTAATTGTGTCATCATCATCATCACATTCAGTCTGAAGTCCCGCAATGAAGCGGAGTCTGGGAATGTCTGATAGTACGTAGCCTTACCTCTACATAGTAGAGAGACTGCTTCTAGTAGACCCACATGCAAATGTGACAAAAAAATAGTAAATAAATAAAATTGGCACATTAAAAAAATTGTAACTAAAATTACAATAAATACATAAATAATAAATATAAATAAAATATAACTCAACTTTTAAAAATAAAATATATTTTTAAACTAAAATATAACAAAATATAATATCTCTTTATTTGTAGAAAAGTATCAATACCTAGATGATAAGAAAGCAGTAAAGCATCAAATGACTCGACTTTAACTCAACGTGTAGAAACACAAAACGACTGAAACCATAAGATCCTTAACCCTAAAAATTCAATCTTGACATAAATCTAACAATATCAGATACAAAGAGACCAACATAATTAAACCCATAAAGCATTAAACACTAAATCAAACAAAGAAGTTTATATCAAAAGCAAAAAACAATAAAGAACATAAATTTTAGAAAACCCAACAAAACCCAAAACACACCAAAGTATAAGAGACTGATTAATCAAAAACCATATCTAAAAAGAGGAGACTGTAGAGAAGGAAGAGAGTAAGAGCGCCAAAAAAGAAGGAAAGCAACATTTACATACATCTTATTCAATCATAAAAAGAACCGCTTGCTTACATACTTACTTATTCTCTCAACCAGTTTTCATAAATCCCAATAACAATATACCCAACTTCTCACAATGAATAAAAAAAACTCATGTTTCAAAGCAATTTCTTCATACATCAAGAACAAAATTATAAAACCATACTCCTCCCTAAAAACATTTAGAACTCCTTATGTGGTTCCTCTAGTTTCTTTTCCAAGTAAAAGACTTCAAGATTGAAGCAAGGGAG
>JANSVB020000164.1:1653449-1674692 GCA_025504935.2 Erythroxylum haughtii | reverse complement strand
GATT
Source organism: Erythroxylum haughtii (assembly GCA_025504935.2). Taxonomy (NCBI): domain Eukaryota; kingdom Viridiplantae; phylum Streptophyta; class Magnoliopsida; order Malpighiales; family Erythroxylaceae; genus Erythroxylum; species Erythroxylum haughtii. Next base: position 1,674,688 of record JANSVB020000164.1, on the reverse strand, counting down.
TGGTGGGTGAGTGTGTGTGGTTTAGGGGAGGAGGGGGTAAGTTAAGATGTAATAACTTATCATCACAAGTTGACGTGATGTGTAGGGTTCAATTAGCAGCGTATGTGTGGAACCCTCCCCAATGCTTGTATCATATCTAGCTTGGCTTGTAAAAACCTTGCGATTTTTGAAAAAACTGAAATGAGAATCTTACCAATCTACACTGTACAGAAACTTATAAAGGAGATGTTGTTTTGCAGACGTTGCAAGATGGTGACATGGCATTGTTTGATATGGGAGCTGAGTACCATTTTTATGGATCTGATATAACTTGTTCATTTCCTGTAAGTTGAGATCTGTCTTCTTGTTCTCAGCTCTTATCTCTGGGGGTTGGTTGTAGTCTCAAACTTGGTCATTTTACTACAGAGAACTCTGTTTTGGTACAATATTATTGCCTAATACTATTTCATTTCTGAGGTTAAAATCTGGAAATTTAAGGTTCGGCTAAAGATCTCTTCTTATATTATAGTCCACCTTAAGTTTAAGAATGGATATCTATATGCTGGAGGTCAAATAATGGATCTCTCCTACTACAACTTCACATGCTTTCAAGCAATGATCGTCACACCTTCTATAGAATGTGACAAGGCAATATCTTAGGCCAGAAGCCTCTTTGCTTTTAGCAATAATCATCTGAAGCTAATTTGGGCTTCAAGTTTGGAAGCAGATTCTTTTGTGTGAGCTAAGTGGTGAAGCAATGTGAAATGTCAATGCATCGTAATCTTTGGTTTTTCAATGAAATGAAAACGGTAGTTTTAGGAGGAAAGATTGGAGACCTCCCTTTCACTTTCTTTGTTTTCTTTCTTCTATTGAGTTGGCAAAACGTATATGAGGATTCTTGATTTTGAAGTTATATGCTTATATGTGCAGGTGAATGGGAAGTTCACAAGTGATCAATCTCTTATATATGATGTGAGAAGCTTATCCTCAATACATCTCTTGTTCTCCTTTCTTGAATAAAAATACTTACAATGAGTCATCGATATGATGGAAGAACAAATGAATAACGTCTCTAACTGGTGGTTTTGTTGTTTTGATTAGTTGTCTCTTTTCATATTTTATTGATCCCTGCTTCCTGTTTCTACATGTGATGTTTGATAGGCTGTTCTTAGTGCTCACAACGCTGTCATATCTTCAATGAAACCTGGAGTTAACTGGGTGGATATGCACAAGTAAGACTGAATAGTAGAAATATTGTTCTTACGATGGAATACTTTTGCTTTCATATATAACTTTTCATGTACATGATTAGCTTTACCTTTCATTATTTGTGCTTTGCATGGCAAATTTTAGTAAGTTCATGCCCTGGGACTTGATATATGAAGCTTTGGAGCAATACTTCTCTGGAATTACTGTCTTTTAGCTGACACGAAATTGTTGGCGGTGAAAAAGTTGCTACTTTCAAGGTGATGCTACTATGGTTATTTACTTTCATTCTTCCTTACTAATTTGCAGATTGGCAGAGGAAAAAATTCTTGAGTCATTGATGAAAGGAAACATTCTTGTTGGGTAAGCAGTTACTCCTTGATAACTGCCTCTTTTGTTTGCAATAATGTAAAATTGTGAAAACCAAGAAGTTGATTGCAATGATATTCTTTGGTTTCTGTTGGTTCTAGGAATGTTAATGATATGATGGCTGAGCGAGTTGGTGCTGTTTTCATGCCTCATGGTCTGGGACATTTCCTGGGAATTGACACACATGATCCTGGTGGCTTTCCAAAGGTATTGTGACTAATTAATCTGCTGATCCATCAATTCTCCTCACTTTGTTCTGTTTAAAACTCAGCATCTCCCTGAAACATTTGGGTTTGATGGATCTTAAATCAGGTTGTTTGATTTGCAGGAATTGAAGAGATTAACAGAACCAGGGTTGAAAGCCCTACGTACTACCCGGGAACTCAAGGAGGGAATGGTTAGTAATTGCTGTTTTGGTCAAGCGAGAAATGCTCTCCTCCATTATTTTTGTTGTGAATCATGATAAGAATGATATGCTAGTTTCATGTTTTTAAGTTACAAGGGTAAAAGCATTGTCACAACTTTAAACTCCACAATTCACGGATCCTAACTGATGACTGAGTTTATTTAATATGCGGATGAGGGGTTCTCTTCAAAGTTATTCAACTGTTGCTTGTTGCTCGTTGCATTTGTTCTTGCACTGCAAAGTTCCACTTTTCTTTAATTTTTATGGTGATTTTTGTTGAAGAAAAATTTTCTCTCTTTTAAGCTTTGATGTTTTGGGCTATTGGATAGAGGTCTTGAGGTTTGAAGTTGGTTGCCATGTAGAATTTAATTAAGAATGCAAGGAACTGAGGAAATGTTTTAAGCATTAGCCTATTCTTATAGGTGATAACGGTGGAGCCTGGTTGCTACTTCATTGATGCGTTACTGACCCCCGCCATGGAGGGCTCAAAGACATGCAAGTTCTTCAATCACGAAACAATTGCAAGATTTAAAGGTTTCGGCGGGGTTCGAATTGAAAGTGATCTGGTATGTCATTTTCTAAAAGCTCAGAGATCAAACTTCTGTGTGAAATGCTAACACTTATTTTGCAAATTTATTCACCGTTATTTTCTGTATTAATTACCAGCCAACTTCACGCACATTCATTGTAATATTCTCATACCTCATTTCATTCATTCTCCTCTATCCTTCTTTGATGTTTGCAGCACGTCACAGCTGATGGCTGCAAAAACATGACTAAGGTTCCTCGAGAGACCTGGGAAATTGAAGCAGTGATGGCTGGAGAGCCATGGCCACTGAATAAGAACACTGTTGGGGCGAGCTAGAGAGTAGCCATTGATAAGTTGTTTCACTTGCCCTACGCTTATGTTGCATAGAATCGTGTATTCCGCTCCTGCTGCATCGCTATTTCTCTGGCCTCATGTTAAACTGTTAGACTGAGCGAAATAAAAACTAGACTTTTAGAAGGTAGCGTTAACTTTTTGCACTTGACAAGTTCAAATGGGACGAGACATGGTAAGCTAAAGAGGTTTTCTTATTTTTCCACGTACTTTTTTAAGGTCAGTTTTTCAGAAAGGGGGAAATTTCTCCTTTCGTAAAATTTGATTAAAAATAATATAAAATAAATATCGAAATATGAATTAATCAAATATTAATTTATTTAAGTTTTTAAATTTGACTCTTACGAATTAAATTTCAATTAATAACTAAAGATAATTGTAATAAACAATAATTAAAAAAATTAAATTGATTACAATATTAATAAAAAAAGTTTTAAGAAATTGAAAACTAAAAAAGTTTAATATTTTAAAGATTATAGAATTTTTTAAAAACTTTTTTAAGTTATAAAAGAGAACGTAAATTTTTTAATATACCTTGGAAACGCAAATATGAAGTGTTCTTGTAAACCAAACTCTTGAGAGTTTCTATTTTTCCTTTATAACTCTAGATTCTTGTTTTTATCTGTCTAAGATAAAAAAGAAAAAAAAAAGTAACTGCGATGAACATAATTCAAAGGGGATTAATCGACCTGTTTCTTATTTCTATGTGTCATTTTGTGCTCCTTTCTATTCATCCATTTATTAATTTGTGTCAGTTTTCGTGTGCTACCTTGTATCCTCTCCATCTATTTATTTATTAACATTATGATTTGAAGGGAATCAATTTACCTATTTCCGTTTCTATGTAAGTGATTTCATTAATTTAGTAAGCTATGCATGTAATAGTATAAAATGACCAATGATTAATTTATGGACCCAAAAGTGCAATATATATCACGTATAAATTTAAATAAATTATTGTTATTATTTTAGTAGTGTTTTATACTTCATTGTTATATTTGATATTAATATTTAATGGTAATAATTTATTTAAACTTTATATAAAATATTGTGGCAATAATTTATTTAGATTTTATGAAAATTGTTAGAGGCGTGATTTATATTTTGATTGATTTAATATAAAAAAATTAAGGTGATAATTTATTTAAAGTTTAAAATATTAAGTTATGAAATATATTTTTGATTAACATTAAAAATTTAATTTTAAAATTATGTCAATGAATTTTAATATTATAAATAATTATAAATTTTATTTAACTATTTTTAAAATATAATTTAATTTTAACCATATTTAGTTTTTTGCACTATATGTTTCCCTGATTATAAATTTGTGAAATTAGGTGTTGAAGGAGCTTCATAGTTTTTCATGGCTCTTAAAATGTTTATGTTCGTGCACTTTTCCATGTTAGGATAAAATAGTTAAAGTGAATCTTCTGCTGTTGAAGCCATGACGTTAATATCCTAGATGCGTCTACACGTTCTACATGCTAAAAGTTGAAGAATTATTGAGACCATGTGATGAATAACTGGGACTGAAGTGATAGCTTGACTCCTGAGTCTGACATTATAGTCTTTGTTAAGTTTGACTCATCTTGAATACAATTCAATTGGACATCAAACTTGTATGAATTGTTTGAAACTAGTTTGTCAGAATGATCCTGCAGAAACCAATTTTTCTGGTCGCAGGGAGCAATCTAGTGAAATTTGAATCTGTCACAAGTTCACGTGTAATGCAGGGCCAAGATCACGGGCTAGACACTGGAAGCAGACGGTTTTGTACCTAGGAGATGTCCTGACCATATGTGAAGGGGAGGCAGTGACTGGCAGCTTGACCGTGGCACCAAACAAGAACCCCCGTGATGTAGGTATAATGCTCAAGTACTCACTGAATTGTGTGGTATCGAGAACTCAACATTACAAGATGAGATGATATGCATCCATGTTTACCCCTTAACTGCAAGTATTGATAGCAGAAAATAATGCCAAACCATCTTCCATCAGTCCCTTCACAGTATAGCCAAGAATTTCAGAGGCGTTCTTTTGCTAAATTAGCTTGAGTTGCACTTGCTCCAACGATGCGTTCTGCAAGATGTCAGTTAGAATTATCTATTGATGGTGAAATTTTAATCTTAATCTCGAAAATTTTTCTCCATACATTGCTGTTTCAGTGTTCAGCTAAGAATGGCATTTAGAAAGAACAATATTAGTGTGAAACAGGCTTTCCAGGAAGCCATTGCTCGAGAAAGGATGGTATGTACTTCATTCCTGACTTCAAACCTCTGTTTTTCTAACACTAAATCCCGAAATGTCATGTTCATGCATCGAACAAAATGTGCAAAAAGTCAGTGTTACAATTTTAAAGCTCTGATTTGCCAGTTTTAGAATTCTTTCCACTTGCGGCTTTACTACCTTGCCACCAATTCTGTATCCTGCTGGAGACCTTCCTTGCATGCCTTTTCAAAGTATCGCCAGTGTTTAAGATTCCTTTTGTGATTTTCTGTGTCCAATCACCCTTTTTGTTTTCTTTTTCTCTTAGAAGTTTTCCCTGAAATATACCAGCAAATGAATCAGTGGAACAATGATGACTTAAAAGGGAAAAAGAATTTGTTTTCACAAAATTTATTACCAAATTTGTGGGAAAGTTTGCCTCGTCTTCGTCTTCGTCTTCATCGGCATCCTCGTCACCGAAATTGTTCCTCATCAAATCGTCCCTTGAATACATTTTCATGTTAGGTGCCCCTGGCATGCCCTAGAGTAAAGAGACATATTTTATAAGGAGCAGAAAGTACAACAAGAATGCATAGACGCGGTTTGAGTAAGAGAAGAAAGGACTACCTCCATGGATCTCATAATCTTATCCATTTCAGCCTCTTTGGATGGTTTAGGAATAAATGGTTCTCCAGGAGTCCTATCCTGAGATGAAAGAACAATACTCATTAACAGGGATTTGTGTTGAACTTGCTTATTTTCACATGACCCCCAAAACAACACTGATAAATTGCAGCGTAGCATGATAAACATCAGGCACAGTTGTATTCCCTATTATGCAATAATGTTCTTTTCCCTAATATGCAATAGTGTTCTTTCTACTCCCCAACGTATAGATGGAAGGTAAAATTGCGGGAGGTAATGAAAAATGAAAATATCATTCAATGAGAAGAGTGGATTCATCTTTTACACTTGGACGGAGTAATATAACTTCCATTCATGCACTCTTTGCATCTTAAGGAAAGGCTACAAACATATGATACAAGCACAACTGAAGAATTGACTACAGATCACTTTGTTATTTTTAAAGTCCTTGAATGAAAGATGAGATCATAGTCTGAAACTGGGATATCAATCAGCAATGTACCAACATACAAATTTGCATAAAGATAAATCCAGGTTCTGATCCATGATATCTCACATAATGTGATTGTGAATTATGGATAAAAATTAGCTTAGCTCTTAAAAATATGGATTTGTCCACAATCATTTCAAGATTTGATCGCAAAATAGCAACAAACAACTATAAAAAGGACACTATATCTAGTCAATAACTTCCCAATCATAATAAATGCCCTTCTGAAGTGCATCCGTATTGTTGGTAATATTCATAAAGATTTCTCATACAACATTGCAGATTTGAAAGAAGAAACCAGGACAATGATTCCACTACTTCAGAATTCAAACGCACAAGATATTCAACTTTTGTCTTGAAGGAGCACAAGATAGGTTGCAAAGACACGTGACATCTAATTCAGGGGAATCAAGCAATCACATTCATCACAAGTGTTAGAATTCTTCAGGTCATTTTTTTCTACCCATAAACCCCATTAGATGGGTCCAGAAGATAAACATTTTTTTCAGGAATCTACTTTTTTCCAGAGAAAAACAGACAATAACAACAGGGGATTTACTTAACATAATAATTGACAGCCATAATATTTCAGAACTCAAGCCTCTTAAAATGGGCTAATAGCAGTTACCTTAGGGACTGGAGGTGGCCTCTTACTGCATGCTTTTGTCAGATCTTTGCAAAGATAATTTACCAATGATTCAGTATCAGGCTTGGAAGCATATATAAATTCTGCAATATCTGTATCCGAATACCCCATAATCTGCAAAATTACCAACTTATAAGACAATTGTACAGTAGGAGTAATATCTCGGCTGAACTAGGAACACCAGATAAACACAGATTGAAAGAATTTCTAAAATCAAACATTAGGCAATAATATGATCACAACCGTATTCCAGCAGACAAAACAGAGTTAACTTGCCATCTAAAAAGTCTATGTTACAGCAATAAAGGCGGTCGAATATCTCACCTCCTGGCAAGCCTTCTCGATTGTCTTGCATTCTGAATTGCATTGCCCTTCAGAGTCTTGTTCCACCAGCTAAAAAGTAAAATTTTTATGAATTAACAGGCGAATGGCACAATAACGAACTCCATTTGCTATTAAGCACAAGTTTCTTTCATCGATCATTCTCTACCTCAAAATGGGGTTTTAAAAATATTCACGGAAACAACTAGCAGAACCCAATAAAAGGAAAAAAGACAAAGATACAACTATCTAACCTCCAACTTATCCCCTTGCTCCACTATATCAATCCTCAGAATCCAATCAGCTTCCTCCTTTTTCAAATTGCAAACATTCTCCGCAATTTCGATAATTTGATACTCAGAGATCTAACACAACCAATAAGAAAATAAACAAAAAGATCAACAACCAATTCCTGCAAAACCAACCAAGACCAATCAAAACCAAATCAAACCCAGTTGTTAAAAAGTGACCTTTTTGGGGGCGATCTGAGACTGCTTCTTTTGAACTTGCTGGTACAACTCGGCCGCAAGCTTTTCACAAACTTGGCATTTGATAAAGGGTATGTCCTCTTTTCTTGCACTTGTGACAGGTTTCTTAGCAGCAACATACAAAACTGGCAACCAACTCAACAATATTAGCACTGCCACTATTGCAACCAACACTAGGCTGATCTTTCCCATAACGCCTCTTTCACAAAACACAGCTCAAAGAACACAACACAGTACCAGGTCTATTGCAACACAAAATCTAATCTTACGACCCTAAAACAACTTGCCCGCTGCAACCAACTTCAAATAATGTTTTTGACTGTATATATACATAAAACCATACGTGTTTCGCGGTTTCTGATTGGCTGGTGACTCGCGGGCCCACATTTTGTAGACCAATAGCATGGAAGATAACACGTATAGTTATTTGTTTACGTCTTTTGGTTGGAGGGCTTTCCCTTTGGCGTGAGTTTCGCTTGAATGAACGAAACCTAACTAACGACGTCGTTTGAATTAGGATCCATCGGCTCTGATCATCCTCATTTTGGCTATATGACTCAAAATTGAGACAGATCTCACAGTCTGGCTCACGTATAGATGGGTCAACATCTCATATAAAACACTTACGATGATAACTGACATAAACTGAATCTCTGTTAAATTTAAAGTAATAAACAAAAAGACCAGATTTATCTTATGTATGAGAATATACGGGTTGGATTATAAGGATTGTCTCAAATGTTGAAGGTCCAGGTGGATCTTCATTGGGCCATACATAGATGAACTTAACAGTTCCATCTCTCAAGGTCTTTAGAATTGGAGGAATCGTCGTATGAACAGAGTATCGATGAGGTGCGTGGAACATCTTCTGGTAGTTGGTGATCTATTTAGTAAGCATCAACCTTTCAAGTTTATGTGCTGGTAGTTATTTCGGGATCTGAATGATCGTAGTCTGATCATTAGATCGATCAGCGATCATGTATAGTGCATCCGAAGTGGAATTCAGGAAATTAAGGTCCAAAGTATGATTCTATAAAGGATAGATCATCTGGTGATGTAGAGTAGCCATGATGGCTGTAGGATCTTGATTTATTCCAATGATTTGGATCTGAACTTTTAGTCGTTCAGACTAATAAGGATAAGAGTGACTAACCAAAGTTGTACTGTTATAACCAAACAAATCTTCAGTTATACGATCTGATCTGATACTTTAGGATTTGATATTTCGATCTGATCTGATACTTTAGGATCTGATATTTGTATTATATATACTCTCTTGTATGTATGGTTTATACACGATACAATAAAATATAAAACCAGTTTTTATCTAATCTCTTTACTGACAAAGTAGTATCATCCAACCTGATGTTAAAATCAGGTATTCTAGTTAAGATGACACTTTCGCTTTTGAGTGTTGTCAGCAGAGTACTAATAAAAACATTTTGGTACGTTGTGTAAGCAGTATTGAGTAAAGATATTCTGACTGTAGCAGACATTCCCTTTATTTCATGAAGTGTAAGAACAATTCATATAGCTCCAATACGAATATGTGTATGATTTTACTCCCGCCTTATGGTGAAAGCCCACCTAAACCTGCAAGTTGAACAATATTGGGGGCTAACAGATTGTGTGATTTATGAGCTTTGGCCCATAAGCCCAAGAGAAACTTCGGCATCCTTACTTATTACCTTGTAACCTTTGTAATTTTCTTTTGATGTTCTTAATTAAAAAATTGATATTAATCAATTAATAGTCATTAATATTATAACTAATTAAAAACAATTTAAATAAAATATTTAATTTAATAATCATTAATAATTATATTTTTAAAATTTTCCCATGAAGTTTTTACAAGGTAGGGACTATATTAGGTTATGGTGATCTTTGGGTAGGGTAGATCTGCGCCGTTTCTTGCTTAATTTAAGGCTTCTGCTATGTTTTTTTCGGCTAAGAGGGAAAAAGAACTCTTTGAAGATCGGTGTCTACTCTCGGACCTTTTTTCTTGTTTTGGAGATTGTGCAGTGAATACGATGGACTTTTAGGAGATTTCTCACCTGTAAAAATCTTTTAAAGAAAAATAAATATTTGATTGTAAAATAAAAAATCACATCTTTAATATATTTGACTTTTTTGATAGCTAAAATATGATTTTTTAAGAAACTCAAATTTGAAATTTCTAAAAAAATATTTTTAAAATAGATTTTCAGATTAATTAATAAGCCTATTTTTTAGTTCATTTTGTCATTCTATTTTACACATAATTTCTATAATATCCACAAACTCATCTTCACGTTTATTTTGAGATTTATATAATATTATTTGACTTTTTAATTTGTTTTAATATTTATTTTTTATATTAGTTTTACTTATGTTATAATCTATATATAAATTTTGATTAGATATATTTTTATTTATGTTTTATATGATTTAAAATTATCTAATAATTAATATATTGTGCTTTGCATATTGTTTAATATACTTTAAATAATATTTATATGTATAAATAATTTTTATTATAAAATAAAATATAGTTAAAATTAAAAGTATTTGTTATTTTTATGTTGTCAAATAGTCTATTATATTAAGTTTTTTTTATAAAAAAAATTCTTGATTAAATGATAATCAAATTATCAACTGATTTCTTAAAAAAAAAATTAAAAATATGATATACAAAAAAAACACTACTAACAAAGACTCTAATAAGCCGAACCCAACATAAGATGCTCATCAGTTCATCTTCATCTTTTTTTTTGTTCGTATACAACATAAATGAAACAAAAAAAACTACCCAATAAAGGTTAATGAAATTGATTACTGAAGTTTTTAAGTGCACTTAGCATACCCAAATAAATAAATAAATATATATTTTTGTAAGAAGGAGAGGAGCAAGATAACTAGCTCCTCGGAAACACGATAGACTGGAAGTCTGCCTCCAACAGCAAGCGGATCTCAAGACGTGGCGTCACCCAAAATAACCACCGGGGTGCCTGCGTAGAGCCACATGTAAGCGAGGAAGTCCGCGCACTGATTTCTCTCTCAAAGAACATGTTGAAGCGAGCAGCACCATTGTTTGATTAAAAGGTCCTGAATATCTCGAATAAGTGCGAAGTGTGGGCGGAACGGCTGCGACAAGTCCGCAACAAGGGAGGTCACAGCTAGGCAATCACTCTCTGTAATTACGTTACGAATACCCCAGATTTCATGCGAGGCGGAGGTCATATTTTATGTCCTGGAGCTCCGCGACCACGTTTGTGACAATGCCAATGAAGCCAGAAAAGCCTGAATATGCCAGCCCAAATAAATAAATTGAAAGTGTATTCTAAGGATGTTGAAACTTTCGCTAAAGATCCATATGTCATTTAATTAGTCCATGTGAATTGTCGAGTAATATTTGGAGAGACATGTGAAACATATAGTTGGCCACTGCATGTCATACTTAACCGCATTTATTAGTTTTCAATAAATGTACATCAAATCTCTCCAAATTTGAACATTTGAATTTTGAAAAGGTTATTTAAAGACTTTTAAAAAAATTGCAATCTCTAAAATAATCTTTAATCAACGTATTAAAAATTAAACCAGACATAAATTAAATTGATAAGATAAGAAGTTTAAGATTTAAAAGTTTAATCGATATTAGACTGTCATCAGTTAAAGATCGAATACAATTAAATAATTTTAAATATAATTAAAAAATTATCTTTGTTTATCGAAAATTTGTAGTTTAATTAAAGAAAGAAGTTGTTAAATGAAAAATAATTAATTAATTTTAATTTATAATAACTTTTGACTAATTAATTAATAAATTAATCAATTTTAATCAATAAAATTATTAAAATAAATTAAACTAAAAAGTAAAAAATTGAATCAAAAAATTAAACAATTCAAAATTTTTATGATTGAATGGACCGATTTAAATTTTGTAACCATCAACTTTAATAACATAGAGATAATGCGGCAAGGCAGCATCTACTCCTGATTTCAGGACACTTGCCTTCTTAAAGCACGTGAATTGGCGGTTGAAATCGGACAAGAACTCTTTAAGGTGTGTAAAATTAGGCAAAGCTTTATATTCGGTTAAGCGAATATCAATTAACAAGATACGAGGTTTAGTTATACACTTAGAAGATCACGTTATCTATACTTTGGTAGAAATAGAAAGAGCACAAGACATGGAGAATCACGAGAAGTCAAGATCTTGTCCATTCGTCATGTTTAATTAGCAAACTAATTAAGAATTTAATTTATTTTCTATAAATTTCAAAGTGTTTATGGTTAATTTTGAAATGACTAATCACATATAAAGCACGATTGGTACGGGCATATATGATGATATCAATAGAGTTAAATGAAAGGCAAGCAACCACCAGTCACTCTACTCTTTTTTTTTTTTTTTTGGGTTTAAAACCATAAATAGTTATATAAAACATACACAAAAGATGACGTGTCAATGTCAACTCCCCGTCTCTACATCCCAAGGCATGGGGGCCAAAATCATGGGACCCGCCGAAAAGGTCGGTACCCAATGACAGCTGTACACGTATATAGGGAACATTAAAAGGACAACATCAGTCAAAACGAATGATAGGTGCCATATGCCTTACTCATCAAATTTGCTTTGCTTACTTTATTATTAAATAAATGAAATCTCTTTAATTTAGTCAATAAAGTTAAAAACCAACTCCAACTCCAACTCCTTTATCTGCGGGTAAAACGTCTCTCTCTCTCTCTCTCTCCCCCCCTGGCCGTGTAAGAGAAAAAGCAAATTAAGTAGGCTTAAACAAAATTGAAAAATAAAAGTAAAAGATAAAATTTTAAAAAATAAAAAATAAAAAATAATATCATCCGTGAAATTATCATAATACCTCTTGTAATTTTATAATTTTTAATTAAATTTTGATTAAAAATAATAACAAAATACATAAATTATTGAAATCATGTACTAATTAAATAATCTTTATATAATAATTAAGTCACCAAAATAGCTTTTTTATAAAAATATTAAAATTGGCGTTAGTACATTAGTTTAAATGTGAACTTAGTTAATAAAATCTGACTTAGGTTAATAATTTAGTATATTTTTAAATGATTAATTTATATTAAATTTAATTTATTTGAGCTGAATTTAATAATTAATTTAAATTACTAAATTTCCCAAAATTTCTAAATTACAGGAATTATGTTTTTATTAAGAAAGGGAAAAAAAGCCAAGCGAAACGGCGTCGTGGTGTAGATGACTCAGCTTTTGACTGACGGTGAAAAAAAAAGTTGTGTGAACAGGTAAAAATAAGGCTCGGTAGGTAAGGAAGTTCACAGACAGCCAGAGACCGTCGGTGGGAGGTAAAAAAAAAAAACTGATAAAAGCGTCGGTGGAGGTTAAAAAAAAAACTAAAAGGAAAATATTGTCTAAATTAGCAGTAGAGGGAATGAGCGAGATCGCTTTGTGTATAAGCCATAATAGAGAGACAGAGCTAAAGGGCCTAAATTTGTGGAAGCCAGATAAATAGGTAAGATAAAGAGTGTGTTGGAGAGAGAGAGAAGACGAGGTTGGAGAGAGAGAGAGAGACACATCGTCGGAGATACGGCGGAGAGAAGAGTTGGGACTGACTGGGTTTACCTGAGAAAGGAGAAGAGAGCTAGAGAGAGATAGACAGAGCTGCGGCCATGGCAGAGTCAAACGATTCTGTTTCCGTCGATATGGAGACGATCTATCTCGGTGGGAAGGTTGGATTTTTCTTTCTGGGTTTGGTTGTTTTTGTGAATGCATGCATTTGTTTGGGCCTTTTTATTGTTGACCTTTTTACTTGGTTGTTCATTGCTTCGTTGTGGCTTGGTGTTGAAGTTTGGATATTTAATCCGTCAATGCACATATTCTTCCGGTTTTCTAACCACTCGTTTCTTTGAATTTGTATAAAGTGTTTGGGTGTCGAAAACACTCGGTTTGGATTTTTTTTTTACCGTTAGCTTATATCGTGTCGTGTGACGCATTTTAGTCTACTAAATGGATTTCTGAACAGCACTTTTTGGGTCAATGGTTTTCTTGAAAGCTGGAGTAATAGCTGATTCAAGTCCTTTCTGGTGATTTTATGTTTGTTGAGAATTCTTGATTGGCTGTTTGTATCTTGGTAACCCAAGAAGAAGTCACTCTTTGGCCTTTGCTCTTCATCTTTTTATCCTTCAATTTGATGCGTTCTAATGAATGAAACTATTATTCTTCAGTTCTGTTTTCTTGTTGCAATTTTCGATTCGGGTTTTTAATCATCTAGTTCCAGAGATTTTGATTTTGGGGTAATTATGATATTATTCTTTAAGAATGGTCTCTTTCTTCGAATGGTTGTTCTTGAAGGTGCTAATCTTGGCTTTTACATGTTAACATGCGATGAATCATGGATGTACGGGGACTAAATGCCCCAGATTTAGATTCATCTGCTTACAAATTTTCTTTCGTTATTTTTCGGATTGAGAGTAATTTTTTGACATTGGATATCTCGTGATGTTCCTGTCTAAGTTCCCTTTGTTGTTTTTGTTTTCTGCTGAAATCTGTCAGATTGTTCAGATCTTTTAATTTGTTAGTTTGCTTGTATAGTTTTTCTTCTGTTTTTCCTGCGGGGGAAAGGTGGTGGTTCCTCGTGATATTATATTTTTTAAGGCTAATTGCAGTCGACTGAAGAAACTTACCCTTACTTTGTTTCCTTGTCTTTTTTCGTCTTTGTTTTTTCATATTATGATATTTAGAAGTCTAGCTGTTCTGCCCCCTCGCTTTAATTTGTCTCATTATCAGTCCCAGTTAAATGTTCATAAGTAAATAAGGTTTCCGCTCACACTATTTCTTTGTAGTTGCAATGATTATGATTGGAATGGAGAACCTACTTCTTTTGTCTTCATATCTGTGGGTTTGTACAAACATGTTTTTTTGTTTTCTACCCACAAAAGTGAATTCGTGCACATGGAGAAGCTTTTCTTGGGAGTAAATTACTTTGGATAAAGCTGAAGTTACTTTGTTGAATGTAGATAGAATGAAAAGAAGAAATGATGTCCTTTCTAGTTTGACAAGCATATTAATTTTGATGAAAGTTGCTACAGTTAAATGCTTTTCACCTGTGTTTACTAATCATTTTAGGAAAATCTAGCATTAATTTTCTATGTGCTTGTATCTTTCTTTTAATTCTTTTTGTTTGTGAAAATCTCAGGAACACCATGTAAGGACTGGCCGTGGTTCTGTGTCTGTTATAGTCTATGGGGACCAAGACAAGCCGGCACTAATTACCTATCCTGATTTGGCTCTAAATCGTAAGTTTGTAGATGCAATTTCTAACTATTCTTTACATTTATTGTGTACATAAAAGCTTTATTATTGAGACATCACATGCTTGCGCAAATTTCACTTTCATTTTTTTTTTCCATCTAGTTTATCATTAATTTTTCATAATAGGGCTTGCTTTCTCCATTATTGATTAAGGCCAAGTGGCGTGCTGAATGATTTTACACACAAATCCATTCCTAGATATAATCTTCTGTTCTTTTGAGTAAGTTCAATTCCAAGTTCTGACAATATTGTCATATTCATCTTTGTGTACTTCTTGCTCAGATATGTCTTGTTTCCAAGGACTGTTCTTTTGCCCCGAAGCAGCTTCTTTGTTACTACACAACTTTTGCATTTACCACATTAGTCCTCCTGGGCATGAGGTCAGTGAATTAGTTGACTTGAGTTCAGATTCTTGATTTCTTTTAATTTGCATGGGGTTCTCATTCTTTTAACCGTATTTGCATCTCATTAGAGACAAATATTCACATAATTTTGCACTTCCACAAGAGTTCTTGCAGTTAGGAGCTGCTTCACTTTGTCCCGATGGTCCTGTGCCTTCTGTTGATGATTTAACAGACCAGATTATTGAAGTTCTTAACTATTTCAAGTAAGTTTAGTAGAAGATCTATGTTTTCATATTGTGTTTGGAGTGCCAAGTAACAATGTTTGTTCTTGTGCCTCTTACTATAAATTACTTGGAACAGGTCTACTATTCTGAATGATCTATTGATATATTGGATATGCTGACTTTCTTGTGGAATAAAAATCTGTCTCAGGCTTGGCAAAGTTATGTGCATGGGAGTGACAGCTGGTGCTTACATCCTGACATTATTTGCTGTAAGTCCCTTAAAGGATTGCTTTGAACAGTATTTTGTAGGCAAATCCTATGTCCTTGGCCTGACTTGTAGATGTCACTACAGATGAAATATAGAGAACGAGTGCTTGGTTTGATTCTTGTATCACCTTTATGCAAAGCACCATCATGGACTGAATGGTTGTATAACAAGGTTCTTTTTGCTGATCCTGTTTCTTTCTCCAAAAAAAGATTCCTGTCATCTGGTGCAGTTTTACTTTCATGGGTTGTGACAATGTTCATTTGCATCGTGCAGGTGATGTCAAATTTGTTATATTTTTATGGAATGTGTGGATTGCTCAAGGAGTTTTTGCTTCAGAGGTACTTCAGCAAGGTGATGTATAACTTCATTCCTAGAACATTTCAAATAATTTTACTCTTTTAGTTATACACTTTGGATTATCAAATGAAAAGTTATATATTGCAACAGGAAGTTCGCGGTAGTGCAGAAGTTGCCGAGTCGGATATAGTCCAAGCATGCAGAAGAGTTAGTAGTTGATGTTTAATCAGTATTCATTTCTTATTTGCCCGTAATAGTGCTCCACTTGCGCTAGGCTTTCACATTCGTCGTTTTTCTGTAGTCGATTTAAATTGGTGGTGACATAATGTTGATTATAGTTAACTGCTTTTTTCTGCAGTTACTTGATGAAAGACAGAGTATAAACATCTTACGATTTCTTCAGGCACTTAATAAGTGAGGACTTCTTCCAGCCTTCCAGGCGTGTCTAATATCTGATATTGCTTTTATTACTACGAAAATTTTGGCATACTTACTCCACAAAACTCGGAAGTTACTTGATCTTTGTTGTGCCCACCTACAGGAGACCTGACATTACTAGTGGATTGAAGAGTCTAAGATGCCGAACGCTTGTGTTTGTTGGGGATAATTCTCCCTTTCATTCCGAGGCTCTCTACATGATCTCGAAGTTGGACAGAAGATATAGTGCGCTGGTTGAGGTGTGTACGGAAGAGTTCTTGGGATTATTTTTGTGAAATGAAATGAAATGGTGGCATAAGAGATGAACCTCAGCACATTATATCTATTCTGATGCTTGTGCAGGTCCAGGCTTGTGGATCAATGGTAACAGAGGAACAGCCACATGCAATGTTGATACCGATGGAGTATTTCTTGATGGGGTTTGGATTTTACAGGCCATGCCAGCTCAGTGACAGTCCAAGGAGTCCTCTCAGTCCATCTTGCATCTCACCAGAGCTCCTCTCTCCCGAAAGCATGGGTTTGAAGCTTAAACCAATAAAAACCCGCATTTCACTTGAAGTTTAATTGGAGGACATGTAGAGTCAAAGGAAGAAATTCTTGAATTCTTTTCAAATTTTGTGTTACTTTTTTTTGATTTATGTAAGAAGGGTAGAAGGAAGCAGGTCGAAGTGATGTAGATAAGGAAATGAAATGAATAGGAGGAAGAAGATGACATGCATTTATTCTTTTGTAGTGGTTCATAAGGATTAAGGTGGACTAGTAGTCATTGAGCTGTGTGTAAATTCTAAGGACTTGAAATATTTGTTCACAGTGACTGCCAATAACAGAGATGAACTCATTATATATGATCATTGCAATACTTCTGCTTCTTCTCTGCGCTTATGTTGTCATTTTGATGCGTATGGCAGTGTTTTATATTTTTTAATTTTAAAAAATTTAATACTAAATTAAATTTTAAAATTCATATATATTATTTGATTAATAAATGAATATTTACGGAATATTTACTGAATATATTAAATAAAATTTATTCATTAAAAAATATTAAATAAAATTTATCTACTTTTTTTAAAATTACTTATTAAATTAAAAAAATAAAGTTTTATTGAAAGTTAAAGGACGCGTCCTTTTTCCCTTGAAGGCCATGAGTAGGATATTAAAGCGCCGAACAAAAACAAAAAAGGTTCCATTTGTTACGGCTTTTTCGACAGCAGAGAGATTCGGCGTCGACGCGTTCGGTGGCGGAGATGGCGGACATAGTGGTGATTTTCGACTTCGACCGGACGCTAATCGACGGCGATAGTGACAATTGGGTGGTGACTCAAATGGATCTCACTAACTTGTTCAATCGACTTCTGTACACTGTGCCCTGGAACTCTCTCATGGTTTGCGCTCTCGACTTTTGGTTAGCCTATTTGATCGACGGATGCCTTTTTTTTTAAAAACTTTTTCGAATGTTTGAATTGGTGAATGTTTAATGCTGTTGTCGTGGACATTGGCTTTGACTGTTCAAAATCTTATTTTTCTTTGTCCTCTGGTAATTTTTCTTTCGAAACCATTCATTGAAAGATATTGAATTTGATTCTTGCTTGAATTCAAGTTAGGTACGGAACATGATTTTCAGTATGAGTTTCTGAGAAACTATTTTACTTTATTGATGCTGGATATTGTTAGGATACGATGATGAAGGAGCTCCATACACAAGGTAAAACAACTGATGATATTGCAAAGTGTTTGAGCCTATGTCCGCTGAGTCCGCGAATTATTGCCGCCATAAAATCGGCCCGTTCCCTTGGGTAGTGTCTTGTTTACCATTGTCATCGAAGTCTATTATTGACCAAGTTCTGCTGCTTCCATTGGACGGTTGCTGATTAAAGGTCATGGTAAATGATTTTGTTTCAGATGTGACTTGAGGATTATTAGTGATGCAAATCAGTTTTTCATTGAGAGGATTTTGGAAAGTCATGGATTGTTGGGATGCTTTTCGCAGATCAGCACGAATCCAACCTCCATAGATAGTGAAGGGAGGCTTAGGATTTTCCCTTATCATGATTCAAGCTTACCTCCCCATGGTTGCAGTTTATGCCCTTCAAATATGTGCAAGGTATGTGGAATAACTTATATCAATCATCCTAACATCCTAGTTTGTGAATGATAACTATGTGCAAGATATGTGGAATAACTTATATCAATCATCCTAACATCCTAGTTTGTGAATGATAACTATCTGCTTCAGTTGTAGTGGATTGGTTGTTTGACGGTTTAGCTTAATTTGTTTAACAAAGATGTTGTCAGTTTCTCATATTCGGGTTTCATTTTATTGAAGGGTTGATTCTTACTTTCTGTACAAACATCCTATTTTTCTCATTTGCTATCAAGCAATATGTTCAGATGCTTTCTTAGTATTGGCAAATTTGTTGAAATTCTCCATTTCTGCCCAAATTTGGGTCATCCTGGCTCTACATTGAACTTCAGTCTCTGTTCTATTTCCTTGTTTGAATTCTATGTACCATGCCTTTTACGGTATCGTAACTTTCCTAGACCATATTTGGCATGGATACAATGCTTTTCGGTTCTAATGTTTCTGGGGCATGTTCGGTTTACCTTAGGAGCAATCAAAAAGAACAGTTCTTTCAGTAAAATTTCATGGCATTTACAAAGATCAGCCTCGTGCTGAAGCTTTCTATTTGTTGCTTCCAAGTAGGGCTTGGTGATTGACAGCATACGTGCATCCCTTCAAAACGAGAGAAAACGATTCATATACGTTGGAGATGGAAAAGGTGATTACTGCCCGTCTCTCCGACTTGGCGAAGGCGATTTTGTGCTGCCGAGAAAGAATTATCCTTTGTGGGATCGCATTCGCATCAATCCAACTCTTGTCAAGGCAGCAGTTCATGAATGGACCAACGGGGAGGAACTTGAGAAGAACCTTCTATACCTAATCAACACCATCTCTGCAGTAGAAGACATCAGAGGTGGGAATTCCAATCAGTTGCTTTCATCAGACACAAACTAAGATTTCGGCTAATGATGCATCAAATCTTTAGGTCTGTCTGTTCGTTATTAATTGATCAATGTTTGGGATCAGACCATTTATCTTGCTCAGCTGGAAAGTATAACTAGTCTTGTATTAAGTAACAGAAGATTCTTACTTATATGAACAAACATCCTGGTCTGTATTGAACAACAAAAACTATATTGTCTTCCTATTACACAATGGTTAAACGTAGTTCTTTACTTTTATTCCTTTTAGTAACGGTGTTCACATTATACTGCAATAAGTCTATGGTTATTTTAGTTTTCTAAGACCAATAAGAATCAACCTTTCAAAAATTAGATTGGAAGTTAAACTGATTTACGACAAGAGATTTATGATTTAAAGATTCAACTGGTATTAAATCGTTATAAAATTAGTTTAAAATTAAATAATTAAAAATTTTGAAATATTATTAGAAGAGATTGTATTTACTTATCAAAGAATTTAAATTTTAATTAAAAATTTGTTAAATAAAAATTAATTAATTAATTTTAGGTTCAAAATCTTTTAAATGTAATGATAATGTTCAATTTTATTTTATTTTTGTAAATGCTCAATATTTTATACATGGCTGAATTATTGGGCTGAATTATTGGGAATTAGTTTTTCTTTTTATACTTTTTTAATTTGACAACTCCTGTTCAGTGTTGCAGTTTGTAGAAGCCAATCTTGACTCAAGATGGTAACCAAAGTCACAATCCACGTCTTCAGACCATTTTCGTTGTTAAAGATTCCAAGCTCATGATTATAAATAATACTTCTACTTCTACCAAAAGTCAATTATTTGTGTTGACTACGGTCAGCCTTTTCTTATTTTTTTTAAATTTAAAATATAAAATAACTCTTTTTATTAATTAAATTTATGTATTGATTGCTTAGCTCCAGACTTATTCGAGAGTTAATTCTTTTTAATAAAGTAAAGTTGTTTTGTTTAGAATAATTGAGTATCGAGTTAGTCTGAGTTTAAATCTAACTTATTGACTAGCTTATTAAAAATAACTAAATTTAGATTTATTGGTTAAAAATTACCATTTGTAAAGTCAATTGTGATTTTTGTTTTATAATATAAAGTTTGTGATGTAGGGATTGACCATATTTTTATATTATATTAAGATTGGAAAATTGTACAAAATAATTAGATATTAACTTTAACTCTGAAATTATGTTACAAATCAATTAAGTATTACTTAATTAACTTTTATATCTTATTCGAATAAATTAAACTTAATAATAAATTAAACAAAATTATTAAAATATATTTAAAAATCGGAAATTAATTTCAATACTATTTGATTCCAAAATAAAAATATTAAAATAAGAAAAAAATTACTTTTTTTAAAACTTTATTATATAAAGCTAAATGGGTAGTCAATTGCCACAAGTAAACGAGCTGTAGAGCTCGTGAGCCGATTGGACTCTTCCTCTGCTTAACTCTCAAGACACCGAACTCCGAGATCCGAACCGTGACCATTCCCCTTGACTCGTCTCATTGCCCGAAACATATTAAGACCACAACTTTTCTTGAAGACACGTTTCAATTCTTCAATTCATTCGTCTTTGACCCTCCAGCCACTCCCCCAACTCTTCCTTCTTGCCAACATTCAATCAAAGATCATTGATTGCTGGCATTGAAACGTTAAAGCAAGCTCCTTTCTTCTCTCTCTTTGTGTTAAGTGTACCCATAATG
>JANSVB020000164.1:1628658-1651386 GCA_025504935.2 Erythroxylum haughtii | reverse complement strand
CAAATCATGATATAAAGTACTGTAGGCGGAGGGAGAGATTGTACCTTAGTTTAACCTCCTATAGAAGAACTCATTGAATCAGAAAGCCTCAATATTTACTTGGTTAGTCATCAAGAACATGATTCGAACTAAAAACAGATGGTTTGGCTCATTTGACCTAATATGTGTGATGTGCAAAGAAGTTGAAGAAGATAGAGAATACTTATTCTTTCAATGCAAATACTTTAAAGCTGTGTGGGGTAGAATTTTACATTTGCTAGTTGATTATTTTTCTTCTTATGATTGGCTAACAACTCTAAATTGGATTACTCGTATTGATAAGCAAAGGGTGCAAGATACAGCTATGTGCAAAACTACTGTTACAACAACAATTTACTCCCTGTGGAAAGAAAGAAACAGAGGAACTACATGAGTAAGGAAGTAAACAAGCATCAATTAGTTGTAGATATCATCAATTGGGCTAGGGCTATTATGATTGCAAAATCTGTTCAGCAGACACCATCTATAGGCTTTAGGAATAGTTGGAATATGTAACTCCTTCGTAATCTAGTATATTAGATTAGTAGTTTGTACTATTTATGTGAATTCATTTTAATGTTGAGATAACTTTGCTATAGTTAATGGAAACTTTATTCAATTTCTAAAAAAATAACTATTCTAATAAATTCTTAATAGAAATTCATTACTTTTGAAATTATTTTTAAAAATTACATGAAGTATGAATAGAAAGGATGATGTGAATGTGATTTTATCAATAAATATGGATTTAATAAGGTAATAAATATAAAGTTATCTTTTATTCGTCTTCTTAGAAATAAAAAACATATCATAATTAAATAGAAGAAAGGGCAAATGGAGAAAATCCACAATGCGATCCACCCAACCTTAACAAAGCACAAAATGCTATATTTTATTCTTAATTTAATCGAATAAGAAGTTTTAGCAAATACTCAAAAATCCCCCACTCGCTCCCAATTCTCAATCGGAGCCGTCAATCAAGCCACGGGGATTTTTTGGACTCAAAACTGTTAAATCCAACCGCACAAGATCGTCTCCGGTCAAAAATTCTCCATCGACAAAGAGAGACAACGGAGAGAGAAAGAGAGGAAAAACCAATAAACAGGGAAAGAAGAAGGAACAAAACAATACAAATTTCGATCCAAAACCAAAAGAAAATCGAAAATTGAGAGGAAATCGCCTTCCAGATTCTTTTATGCAAGCCTCTATCTGCTGTCGCAAGTTAATCTAGAGCTAATTGATTATATTTTCTTCGGTTTAATTTCTAAAATTATTTGCAAATAACGACCTGGTCTAGATTCAGAAGCAAAGGAAAGGGAGGAGATTATATGTTTGGGGATTAGGGTTCTTATTTTGAACGACGTAGTTCGGTTTGACCTGATGGGATTGGGGAATAGCGAAAATGATGCGGCCGTTGATGATGCGGACGAAGGAGGCGTTGGTGGTGGAGGAGAATGCGGCAAGTCGTTTGGGTCGGTATCTTGCTCGATTTGCCTCGAGGTTGTCGCTGATAATGGCAATCGATCGTGGGCTAAACTTCAATGTGGCCACCAATTCCATCTGGGTAAGATGGAATTCCAATTATAATTTTGATCATTAGTTTGTTTTTTGAAATTTGATGTTTTTGGTTGGAAATATGGAGATCTGAATAGTGTTTTAATTCTTGTTTGGTTCATCAGAAGAATTAAGTGATGTTTGATTAGATTTTGAGTTCCTAGGTGCTCATTACGGATGGTATATGTTTCTAATAGTTCGTTAGGAAGTGGATGGAGTTGATGAGTCTGGTAGATGTGATTTTTCAAGACATGTATCAACTAGATCTTTTATGATCAGAACCTGAAGTTGCTTCTTTTCTTTCCCCAATCTTTGGGTGATCATGTTTTTTCATCTGCCTTGACGGTTGATATTCATAATCAAACATGCATCCGGGTTGAATTATGGAAGCTGCCATCTAAATTTAAATATTCTCAACTTATATTTCATATGCGGGTTGAATTATGGAAACTGCCATTCAAATTTAAATATTCTCAACTTATACTTCATATGCGATGTGCAGAGGGTTGGGCTTTACATTTTCATTTAACTGGGGATTAATCTTGCATCCAATTAATCATGAAGTGACATTATAAGATTGCTTTGTTACATCATGGAAGGATTTATGGGTTTTAGTGTTGCGTTTCTTTAATCTTCTTCTGTCCATATTTCTTAATATTGAGAAAATCGAATGAGTAACTTCTGAGTCGTTTCTGTACCTTACCCTTTTAAACTACCCTGGATTGCACTAGCACACAAGGATTCTCTAAGCCTATCTAACAATGCTAATTATATTTTTAAAGTAGATTCTGATGCATTTTATGAAAATATGGACACTATATGTGATGGTGATTACTCAAAAGACATATCATTCGTTCAATTTTTATTTTATTTAGGCTTTTCTTTCTTGTGTTCATCAGCTTAGATTAGAAGCATTTGTGAATTCTTATTTATATTTTTCCTTAAGCTTTAGAGACTTTCTTGATTATTAACATAATCTAATATTTTCAGATCTGAAGTCAAGAATCTTTCTTTGACAGTGATTCTTATCTTAGGAGGGATTGCTAGATCCCTAAGAGTGATTTTTAAATCTATTTTTTTATTTTCATTCCTTACCTAGGAATTCCAGCCCTAATTCAAAGTTCCAGCAACCTAAATTTTCGGTTTATACGTGCAATATTAAATAGTCAGCATACTCCTCTCCATCCTATATTGATACGTTTTTCATTTGCAGCTGTACTAGTGCTCTCATATGTTTACGTAGCCAAAAATGTTCTATTCGCATAGGATGATATTTATCTCCCTTCATGTCTTTCTCACGATTTATATTTTTCATAATGCAAATTTACTTTTGGTTGTAATTTATGTTTAATGTCTGCAGATTGCATTGGATCTGCTTTTAATGTGAAGGGTGTAATGCAATGCCCTAATTGTCGTAAAATTGAAAAGGGCCAATGGCTATATGCAAATGGTTGTCGTTCACTGCCAGAGTTTAGCATGGATGACTGGGCCCATGATGAGGATCTTTATGACCTAAGCTACTCAGAAATGGTATGTTACTTAAGATAAGATACTGTATGTTGTATTTAACTATCTATTTGTTTCAGTTAAATCTTTTGTGGTGACTAATCATGCCTGTTGAAACCTATCATTTATGCTGTTATGCCAAAGCATTTACTCTTTTCCAGTACATGTTATAGTTTTTTTCCCCCCCTTTTCATGATTAGATCATTTTCCTACTTGGGGCTTAATCTTAAAGAGAGGGTTTACAATGCCATCCATGTTATGGCTCTATAGCTTATTTCTCCGGTCCATATATTCTATGTACAACCCCTTCTAGGATAGAAGTTAAATGATAGGATGGAAATTCATTCATACATTATAAAACAACTGTGACAGCTGAGAATTCTTTCTGGCACCCTCATTTGCTCATGTTAAGAAAATATGTTAACAATGAAAGAAACAGTGGGTAACCTTAAGTTGGTCCCTTTAGATATTTCATATGGGCAAAAGATTGGGCTTAAGCATGATCTGGATAAAAATTTTACACCATCTCAGGGTTGTCTAGGTGTTGTTTCTGTTTCAATGTCAGAAAAAGTTGATCGTCACAACTTTTAGTTTCAGATGACTCTTGGCACTAGACAAAATGGCGCAACCAAGATTTGCCCAGCAGCTGCCTGCCTTGATCTTGTGTGCATTATGTAAATGCCAACTGTTGTGGTAAAGCTGCAGCTAGCAATTACTATAGTTACTGTAGGAAGGAAGGTTGGGACTAATAAACTAGAATACAGGTTCCATTACCTCAACACAGAAAGGAAGGAGAACTACAATTGGAGATAAAAATCATAAAGAAGATATTATTGTTATAGATGCTTTGATAATTGAATGCATATCCATTGGGTTCAAGGTATGTCCTAGATGTTCTTAATCAAGCTGTAAAAGAGTTGCTAGTCCAGTAATTGATAGCACACGCACATCTACTGTTTGAAAATCTCCCCTGTTATATTATGCAGGGAAATGAGGGCCTTTCTTGCCATCTTGTTTCAAGTTGTGATGTCACTGGAGGATACTTAATTGATTACGGATTCTATACTGTTTGTTAGATAGGAGTTGAATAATGAACCTTGTTTCACAGTTAGTTCCTGATGTCCTCTTACATGAAGTTATGTGCCATTAACAATTTTATTTTTAAAAAAATTCTTCAATTTCCTCTTTAACATTTTGCATTTAAACTACTGAAAGAAGCTCTCTTTTTTCTTTAACAGCATGGACATGCTGTTTACTGCACTCCTTCATGACATTTCAGATCTGCATGTTTATAAAATTTTCTATAATTTTATGTTTATGGTGATATCTAAGTGCATATATGACATTCATGTCCACATCTGTAACTCTTTCAACATTTATAGCTTTTTAAAGACTGAAGTTGTGTTCCAGGCATGGAATAATTTTCTGGAAAGAAAATGACGTTAATTTTACTTCTCTTGCTTCTTTATTATATTGTTGTTCTTAATGGTTTTGCAGTCCTTTGGAGTCCATTGGTGCCCATTTGGTAGCTTGGCACGACTTCCTTCATCCTTTGAGTAAGCATCATCCAATGCTTTAGTGCTTAAAGTTTTTGCCAAATCTAATTTGAACAGAGAATTCTTTACCTATTTTCTACTTTCTACTTCTCGAACATATGCATGTGTGATTTATGTGGATGTGCACTTATTCAGGAACCTTTAATTTCAGAATTGGGCGGCCATTAAAAAAGGAGAGATTTAACATACAATGAAATCATTGAGGAGTAGACCTTTTACCCGCCATAAAATGAGATCCTCAAAATATGAAATACTGAGCAGTCAACAAATACTTTAGTGAAGTTACAGTACACCAGAGCTTGCATTTCATGGCTATATAATATTGCAATGTTTGTAGCCAAATATGTGAATCTTTCTCTAAACCCAAATCTGACAGAGAGAGAGAGAAACGGAGGGAGGGGGGAAGAGACAATAACCTACTTCAGATTTTCCACATATAGTCCATGAGTTGTCTCTTGTTCTTTATAGTTGAACTATCCAGTTTCCTTTTGTTCTGTCTTCTGGGTTGGGCGGTCAAACATTTATCAAAGCTGCCCCTGTTCTACTTTTAGGTGGAAGCATTGCTATTTTGTTGAGGTATAAAGAGTGTAGAATTGTTTAGTATAGTTTAACCTTGTCTTAAGAGACTAGGCTTAGAGAATTTTTTGTTACTTATAGTTGGTTTACGTTTTCTTAGAGGTACTCTGATTTTGTGTTATTTGATATATATATTCTCAAGTATGAAATTTTCTTCCTTTTAACATAATATTATTTGTTTATTGATTGCAGGGAAGGGGAATTATCAGCAAATACTTGTAAGAAATTCGTTTATTCTTTTTAGTGACTATTGATTAAGTTCTTAGAACAGAATGAAATTCATGTTGATGTGACTGATGTTTAAATGCAGATCCCGACCTGCTGGGACATCATGCTATATTTGGGGAGCACACTGCTGTATCATCTGGTAGTCACCCATGCCCATACATAGCTTACGTTGGACCAATTCATCCGCCTCTTTCAACCTCCAGTTCAAGTGTTTCAGATGGTTCTAATTTCAATAATCACTGGAGTGTTCCAACATTACCCAGTGAGATTCCTGATTCATATGCATTTCCTACCTTGGATGTACATTATCAGACCTGGGAGCACCATTCCCTTCCCTTCTCTACTACTAGTAATCGGATTGGTAATATAGATCAACCTTCAATCCCTCCTGTTCCGCAAAGATCTGCCAGAACTATTTCTGCTCTTCAAAGATCTGGATCATTCATGCATCCATTGCTGGTTGGCCACAGGTATACCTTTGGGTTAATGTACAACACTTGTGCTATTAAAGCTAATGCAATTTGTCATGACTTCATGTAGCATAAATCTATTTCTTGATATGATAGTTGATTTAGTGTACCATACTGTCATATGTTTTAATGATCCTTAATTTGAGTCATTGGTAGTAAATGGTATTGGCCAGTGCTTTCTATAAAACCACAAGTTCCTTTCAAACAAAAGTTCTACCAAATTGGCTTCTTTAGAAACAGCAATACCCATTGGGAGTGTCAATACATTTAAACTGTTCTTCTTCGTCTTCTTTCTCTTTCTGGGAGTCTTATTGTTATCTTCCTTTGCCTAGGTCTGAAATTACCTAGGTGTTTTATTGTAGTAGATCCTGTAGTATTTGTGGATTGTTGATGTTAATGAGTTTGTAGAAGTAGCATTAAAGGCATTTTCTTGTACAGCTCTAGTGCAAGAGCTGGGAGTTCAATTGCTTCTTCATTGCTTACACCTTACCAAGGCAGTAATGCTCGAGCACGTGATAGGGTTCAAGCTCTTCAGGCATACTATCAACAACCTGGCAATTCTCCAGCCATCCGCACGCCAGTTGTTTCCGGATCCCGAAGATCCAGCAGTCATAGAGGCTTGTCTCAGGTAGGAGCTATGGCTTCCTCATCTGATCAGACAGGCTTCTATTTTGGCCCAGGAGGCACATCAGGTCGGAACTTCCAAGAAGCAGAAAATCCTCCTACACGATTTCGGGCATGGGAAAGAGATCATTTGCCATCATTTTCGTTAAGTCAGGTTGACAGAGATTCTAGTTGGGGTGCATTTCATCAGGGCGCCAGTGGTTCAGATTCCAACATCAGGTCCGCCAGCTTCCGCCAAAGGCATGGCTTGGAAAGGATGTCATCACAAAATCGGTCATAGCTTTCTTGATTAAGCAAACTGCCACTAAATGACTGGAACAAAATTATGTATGCGTGAGAAAACTGATATATAATGCTTGGAGTCTGTCAGTTCTGACAGCCTCAAAATACTGTAGAAATGGCCCAAAAATACTTTTTGACAGCCAGGTCTGTGTGATGGACTTTGGTCTCCGGTTTCATTGCCCTGCCTTTTGAGGATATATAAAATAAGAT
Source organism: Erythroxylum haughtii (assembly GCA_025504935.2). Taxonomy (NCBI): domain Eukaryota; kingdom Viridiplantae; phylum Streptophyta; class Magnoliopsida; order Malpighiales; family Erythroxylaceae; genus Erythroxylum; species Erythroxylum haughtii. The sequence goes on along the minus strand of JANSVB020000164.1, from coordinate 1,644,362 downwards.
CTCATTTTGGATAATGCCTGGTTTGAGAAGCTATCTCTTATTGTTTTCCATCCCTAAGGTTGCCGTTTAAAGACCGAACGGGTTAATCATCTGATTTTTGGATAAGTTTGCACAAGAGTGGGGTTTTCCATACGTTTACGCTTTCGACGTATGTTGCTCCCCTCTGAGTTTGACCCCTCCTATGCCCGCAATTGAACGTTGCGTTTAACGGGTTAAGAATTATATTAATTAATGATTAAGAATTTTAATATTTTAAATTTTTTGAAATGTATAGTTTATTTTTATTATAAAAAACTAATCAGTTAATTTTTAAAATAAATCAATTAATTTTTATTTAACAATCTTTTGTAATTAAATTTTAATATCTTCAATAAGTAAAAATAGTTTTTTAAAATTTTATTACATATTAATTTTATAACGTTTAATTTTTTACTTTACCAACTAATTTTTAAAATATTAAAATAAATATTATTATAACATACAATCCTTATCAGAATCACTTTGCAAGAGTTTGCTTAAGGAAAGTGTACTTCAGATAAGGTGGAATCCATTGGCCTTTCTGTTTGTTTGTTTGTTTTTTGTATAAAGGGAAACAAAAAACAAGATTACAAGGCAAGCTTGGAGAGACAGACCTCCGACAGATCCTCTAATAGGATGTGGTGGCATCCTGTGGAGGTAGTGTCAAAATAGGTGACTCTAATGTCGGAGTGGATAGCCTGGGTAGAAGCTAGTCAGCGCATCTGTTGCTCTCTCGGTAGACATGTTGATGAACAACAGATCAGTTCTTAGTGAACAGCTCTAGGATACCTGCAACTATAGGGTTGAGAGACTGGGAGCGGGTGTCCGTCGAAGAAAGGAGCTGATGTACCACAAGCGAATCCACTTCCAGCTCTATCCTGCGGAAGCCTATACGCTAGGCAAGCGAGAGGCCGGTAAAGATGCCCCAGAGTTCTGCAGATAATGCCGCGCACCATCCGAGGTTCTGAGTGAAGTCTCCGAGCCAATTGCCGCCACTATTATGAAGGAGGCCACCTGCTGTAGCCGAGCGGTGGGCGCGATTGCAGGCACCATCTGTATTCAATTTAACCCACCCGGGAGGTGGTTTGCTCTAACCGATGAGTTACTCCTGGCGGAGTTGGAAATCTGCGGTGGCCCGACGCTGCCACTTGGTAGACTTGGGGATCTAATCTGCACAAGACAAAATAAGGAAAATGGGTGAGGATGACCAAGTAAATTGATGATCGAAAAGAGACTTGTTCCTCCATGTCCAGAAGAACCAACATGTCGTGCCAAAAAGAAGCGCCCAGTCTTAGCCCAGGACTTTCCGATATAGCTGCAGGTTGATGAGAATCCAATCCCTAGCAAGCAGCGAGGAGTAGTCAGAAGCAGCGAAGATCGATGGGAAGACGGCCCACACTTGACGAGCTTTGTAACAATCCCGAATAGCATGGATGGAGGACTCTTCTAGATGGCACTGGTGGCAGGTGCCATTAGAAGTGAGATGCTTACAGACGCGCTGTTGGTTACTAAGTAACTGATCTTTCGCTAGTAACCATAAGAATGATCGGATCCTCTGGAGTCCCGTTCACTGCCAAATAGCCCGCCGTACTCCATGCGAAGGTTCGTCGAAGTGGCCCATAAGCATTGAGTATGTGGAGGCAATGGAGAATAGACCATTGTCAGATGCTCCCCAGATCAACCTATCCGGTCTTAGATACGGCTTAGGTGGAAACGTGCCGGTGATGGTTTAGCAAATCTGAGACCGGAGATAAGGTTGGAAGACTTCCCAATTTCAGTTGCTGGTGGAATCCGCGAAGTGGTGGACAGTGAGGCTAAGCTGTGTAGCTGGGATAGGAAGGCTAGTATGGGAAATAAGAGGGCCCACTTCCGTGACCCAAGGGTTGAGCCATAAGCATGTCCTGGTGCCATCGCCGATCCTCCATTGCAGGCCTTGTGACTCGATGGGCCATGTGGCCTGTATGCTCCGCCATACCATAAAAAGACGGAAAAGATGTGGGAAGACAGTGGGCGTCAAACTTATATTTCCCGGAGAGCACCTTGACCTATAAAGCATTAAGGTTGGCGATCAACGACCAACCGAGTTTGGCCAGGAAGGCGTCATTCGTTTCCCTGATTCTACGGATGCCAAGGCCCCCTAACTCCTTAGGTTTACACATTTCCTCCCACTTGACTAAGTGGATCTTTTTCCAGTTATGAGACAAGCTCTAAAAAAATTGTCTCATGGTTTGTTCCAGCTCGTCACACAGACCTCGCAGTAATCAGACAGGCTGCATAGTGTAGCTTGGGGTGGCTGCTAAAGTAGACTGGATCAAGGTAATGTGGCCAACGTGTCGGGGCATCAGCCCGATAAGTGTTGATGGACCCTGTCGAGAATGTACTGGTAGGTTATTTTGCTGACGCATTGGTGTAGGAGTGGAACCTCAAGGTATCTCCCTGGATCAATAGTCGAGGTGAAAGCTAAAGCATGGCTTAAGGATTGACAGGTCAAAGGAGGGGTATTCCTGGAGAAGAGGTATCTCGATTTGGCTGTGCCCACCCGTTGGCTCGAAGAAGCACAGAAAGAATTCAGGATATCTCGAATGACGTTCACTTGGTCAATGTCAGCTTCGGAGAAGAGAATGAGATCGTCGGTGAAAAAGAGATGAGAAAGGGGGGGACCATCTGTACTTAATTTGATCGGTCGTCATCTGCCGTCGGATACTGCTTGTGTGATCGCTTGACTGAGCCGTTCCAAACAAAGAACAAAGAAGTAGGGAGAAAGAGGGTCACCCTGGCGAATACCCTAGGAAGGCGTAAAGGCCTCACTAAGCTCACCATTCCAGTTCACTTGAAAGGAGGCAGTAGTGATACACTTTATAATGAGCAAAATCAGAGAATCGGGCAGGCCAACATCAATCAAGGTGTCTTGGATGAAGTCCTAAGCTAGACGATCATATGCTTTCTCGAGGTTCACTTTGATAGCCATAATACTCATCCAGTCGGTCTTCCTCTTCATGGAGTGAATCACCTCTTGAGTGATGATGATATTGTCGGTAATAAGGCTCCCGGGCACAAAGCTGCATTGAGTAGGAGCAACAAGCTCTGTAAGGTAAGGCTCGATCCGATTAGCTATAATTTTAATGAGTGCTTTGTATATCACAGTGCAAAGAGCTATCGGCCTGAACTGAGTAAACGACGAGGGGGACGAAGTTTTAGGGATAAAGACCATAATAGCGCGGTTCAGTGTCGACTCGGGGTTCAGTGTCGACTCCCAAGCCTCATGAAAAAAGATGCGCTGGAGAAAAAGAATAAGGGAGGGTCCCACAGTGTCCCACTGGGATTGGTAGAATAATGTTGTAAACCCATCAAAGCCAGGAGCTTTATTAGGAGCCATAGGGAAGAACGTCGTCTTGATTTCGTCCGGGCTTAAAGAACGAGTGAGCTCAACGGTCATGTGAGGCTGGATGGGAGAAAAGAGACCATAGCTCTGCCAAGCGGAAGGGGACTGCCCATCGGACTTGTATAAATCCTCTAGATATGGCTGCGCTAAGCCACGGATGGTGTCAATGATCACGTTACCAACGTCGTCGATCAACGAGATGGTATGAGTTTGCCAACGCCTAGAGCGGGTACGAGTCTGGTAAAAGTGAGTATTGCGATCACCCTGAGCGAGTCATTGACTTCGGGATCGCTGGTGCCAGAACAATTCTTCCTGATAAAGGACTTGTTCTAACTCCGTCTGCAGGTGGTTCTCGAGCACATGGAGGGGGGAGATTCGGAGGCTTCTAAAGGTTGTTGTATACTCACGAGGCGAGACATGGGTCGCTTTTTGCGATGAAAAATGTTGCCAAAATCTTTGTCGTTCCACTGTTGGAGGGTATCCGAAAGACTAGTGAGCGCTTCACTAAGATTCGAGTAACGCGAGTGCCAGTTGTCGGCTACCACTTGTGCAAAGCAAAGATGGGTAAGCCAGGCGAATTGAAACCGGAAGGGACGACGTAGAGGAGGGGGGGATCCGGAGTATGTAAAGTGATAAGAAGGAGACGATGATCCGATTTAAGAAAAGGCAAGTGGGTAATACAAGTATTAGGAAAGGCAGAAAGCTAGGAAGAAGAGCCGAAGGCTTGATCTAATCTCCCTCGGATAAAACCCCTTCGCCACGTGAATCTTGGACTGAAAAAGCCAAGATCCTGAAGGTGACATTAGAGCATACAGTCATGAAATTGAGTGTTGATAATGGGTTAGAGACGGGAACCTCTGCGCTTGTCCACACTTTCCAATTTGGCATTAAAATCCCCTCCCAGAAGGCAGGGAGTGGTAGTAGTCCTGGCAAGGGTCGACAAGTAATACCAGAGGTAATTTTGGAGCGCGTAAATCGGGCTCGCATAAATAGCAGTAAAATCAAATGACCAATGATCCCAGTCCACGCTAGCATGCACAAATTGTTTGTGAGCAATACGAATTTGGACAACGATATCATTTTTCCAAAGCAGCCAGATACCTCCCGAATAGCCCTCCGCTTCTATCCGGAAGGAGTTATTAAAGCCTAGAGTGCGAATAATTTTCAACGCATAGATACCACTAATACGTGGCTCGACCAAAACAACGAGACGAGGCTTGTGGATGCAAAGATAGTTCTTTATGATAGGCTTGAAAGTCTTGCCTCCAGCCCCTTGGCAATTCCAGATAAAAATCGTCATGAAAGCGTAATGCGAGAAGGGGCCAACTCTAACCATCTGTGGTGTTGACTGCTTGCTCAGTCAAATCCCTGCATGGCATTGGCTCGGGGGCCGGGACAAATTCTGTTATCCGAATATCCGATTCAACATATAATGGCTTAGCAGCTCGACGCGCGGAAACTGAGTATGAGGGACGGAAGGGAGTTGGGTCATTAGGGTGGCTAAGAGGTGTCAGGATTGGAGGCCCACTGGGGCCAACAGGATCTTCGTCCATATTGCCACCACCCAAATCCACGGGAAGAGGCATAGGAAAGGATAGGTCCGGTAAAACTAGTTCCGCGTGCGAGGGAATAGAAATCGTGACATGAGCTGGACTGGTTCTGGGAGTGTGGTGGGCCTTCGGGCTGGTCTGCAGCCTTTCGGGGCCGGGCCTGGGGGGTCGAAGACCCTGCTGCCTTGACTGCTGGGGCTGTGGGCACAGGCTGGGAAGGCCCAAAACTGGTGTGGGCCTGGCCCAAGACGTGGGCCTGCTAAAGAGGGGACGACGTCGTAGCTTGTGGAAGGCTTGGCAGATCAACTTGAGGGGCGTGCGTTCCTCTCTCTTGGCTTTCGTCACTCGAAGGAAAATTAGTTAGGAATTTTGACTGGTTGAGGTTCAAATTTGATGAGCCTGAGGAGTCGGTAGGGCGACTGGAGACGACCGTTGGGGGAAAAAACGTTGGGGGGTCGAGAGACTCTGATGTGGATAGCGCGGAGAACCGCGAGCCTCGGGTTCCGGAGGTGGACTTGTGGGTAGCATTGGCACGGTAGGGGCTCGTGGATGTAGGAGAAGACCGGTGTCCCTTCCGATTAACCTGCATCCATGGGCCATAAGCAGCTTGCTGGGTTGCTCCAGAGGAGGATTCGACAGGTCTGTCCACGTGAGCTGGCGGTGGTGAAGGTCTGAAGGAGGACACGGGTGTGGTGGTGGTCTCGGGTCGCGAGGGACATGCCACCATACCGTGCCCTACTCTTCCACAGTGGAAGCAAATATGGGGGAGGCCTTCGTACGCCACATGAATAAGTTCCCTATCTAGCTTCACCATCGAACGGAGAGAACTGATGTCCAGGTTCACAGCAACGCGCGAATCTTCCACGGTAAGCCTGTTGAGTGTTTGAATCTATCTTGACAGTTTTCCCCACCAGATTTCCAAGAGATATCAGAATAGATGGGTGATATCTGGCAATGGGGAGCTCAGGAAATCTAAGCCACGCTGCTATGTGGGTGATTCGACCATTGGAAGGCTGAAACTCCGGCGTCCAAGGTTGGATGGAGAAGACATGTTCGGCTATGATCCAGGGTCCATACGTTAAGGTATGTATGTAGTCCTCTTCCTCTTTGAAATTGATCAGGTAAAGTTTATTTTCGAGATCCACGATTTTCAAGGGACCGCGGGGATGCCACATCATGAGGAGGCGATCACGAAGCATGTTGAAACCCAGTCGTTGTCCCAGCAATTTGATAACAACTGCATTGGCCCAGATATTATCCAATTTCCCTCGGAAGGTAGGTGACAATTCGACTCCCAAACCATTTGATCCTTGAACAAGATTGATATCCCCTTCAGTAAGTTCAATTGGATCCTCCTTTGGGCAAGGTAAGTCATTCATAGCTCTAGCTGAATTAGGTTGGTCGGAGACCGCCGCACTGTAGCTCAGGGGACGTGGTGGTTCTGGAGGAGGTGGATTTTCATCGCATTCACGGACGCAAACTTTCTTTGCAGTATGCACAGTCATGTCCGGTGAGGTCATGGTGGCTTCTGTTTACGTCCTTCAGCCCAAACCTTTCCAGAGGATGTCTAAATTAAACTTTAAAAGTAACAAAAGCACTAATGCAAACGATGTAATGAGGACTTTTAACAAACAGGTAGTAGGCAAGGGTGAAAGGTACGAAAGAAAGAGTTCTAGAGAGATGTTAGAGCATCTCTCTCATCCACAACATTCCTCCTCTTTTTTCTTTGTACGTAACAGGTTTTTGTATTGAAGCAAAGTTCTTTAGAACTATTACATCTAGTGGATGTAGCGCCAATAGTTAACAGAATTAACAAAGAGGCAGAAAGACCCCATCCAAGGCCCTACCCCATCAGAGTTCCACTTTTACTTCTATTAAAATTTCAATGTTTATTTTTTATAGGGTGTTCACCTGCTGGAATAGATAAAGAATATAATGATTATTCTTAGAAATAGAATAGATAAGGAATAAAATACAACGACTATTATTTAATTTAGTTTATTCTTAAGAATTTCTAATGATGATGTATGTCAATGTTTAGTTTGAAAACATAAATTTGAGATGACAAATGAATAATTAACAAAAAAATCAAAATATCCATTATAGTCTCCACTAACATCATCATTATCATCATCATCATCAGTATTAATATTAATACTAATATTTTATTTTATTATCATTAATTTTCTTATTATTATAATATTATTATTAATTTCTTCTTCTTCTTCTTATTCTTCTTATTATTATTATTATTATTATAAGAAAATTAATAATAATAACAATTAATAATAATTATTATAAGAAAATTATAATAAGAAAAATGATAATTATTATAAGGGAAAATTTTTATTTTTACCTATTCCGCGTTTCACATAATAGGTAAAGATAGGGAAGAGATATCTTTAGCTATTCTTAAAAGTATAAGAATGACTAAACTTAAGATTAATTATTTTGTATGTTAGTTTTTAACCAAACAAAGGAATAACTATTCGTTAGGAATGCATTAGTAATAGAATAGCTATTCTACTCAACCAAACATGTCATTAGTTGCTAGAGGCTATTAAATGCTATTTAATGGTTGCAGAAAGGATAGAACAGCTAATTTTGGGTTGAGATAATGCCCATATGAATATATAATTTTTTCAACTTCCAATACTAACGTTAACTTTCAATAAACATATGAATTTAAGAAATTTCAACTTAAAATTTGCAGCGAATGATTTTCACAATTATAAGTTCTGAGTTTTGAGTAATAATTTAAAGGCAAAGTTTTTAAATTTTTAATGTATTTTTAGCTTACTAAATATTTGAATATATTATACTTAATTTGTAATTTGTCATTTAAAAGGAAGCTATATTAGCATTTTAAATCAAAATATTAATATTAAATGATATTGTGTTTATTTGTGTTTCTCATTTTTTAATTTTGAGATTACTTATTATTTAAAAATTTTTAATAAAACATTAATAAATAATTTAATTTTTGTATTTGTATTTGTAATTTTCATTTTACATGTGACTGTAGCATCAACTGAGAGAAGTTTTTTAAAGTTAAAATTATTAAAAACTTATTTGAAGTCATCAATATCACAAGAAATATTGAATGGTTTAACTATTTTATATATCGAGAAGGATATTTCGGACAATATTAATCTTGATAATATTATTAATGATTTTGCATTTAAAAATGTATAGATAAATTTTTATGGTAAATCATGATTATTTGTGTGCTCGTTAGTGCAATTCTCTTAGTATTTTGCACTCTAATATTATTGTTCGATTGTTGTTATTACTATTTTATTGTTACTGTTATTGCTACTACTATTTTGTTGTTACTGCTTTTATTTTTAGTGATTTTATTGTTACTGTCATTTGTAAGATATTGTTAGCTGATGTTATGGTTATTTAATATTTTATTGAGTATGTAGACTTATAAATTGAGTCACTGATGTATGGATATTAAATTTTAAAAGATAAAAATATGTTTTTAAAATTTACATATTTGTATATTTTCAATTTATTAATTTTTTTTTACTTTGCTTGCCCATGAAAATGTTAAGGACTTAAAAAGGCTCTAAAGTCTAAACAGAGTAATAATAATATGTAATTAAAAGAAGAATCGATAACAATTTTGATAAATTAGATATTTTTATAGTTTAAATGTTTAATAGATTATAAATGTACTTCTTTAACTTTCAAAAATTAATAATAATCCTCTTATAGTTTAATTTTATAACAATAGTCCATCTTATCATTAATTTTATTAAAAACTCTAATTAATATTCCAAAACGTCGTAATATTTTACCCGTGATATTACACATCATCGTTTTAAAAGTTTAAAATTAAGATTTATAACAGAAGTTAACATAATTAAAACAACAGCAAGAAGACCGCCGCCGACTAGTGATAGACTCATTAAAGCGCAAGGTATAGAAAAGTTTATTACTCCTTCTTATTCAAAATAAAAGTCGTTTTAGAGAGATGCACATTTATTAAGAAAACTAATGAAATATTTGATATACTTTTATTAATGGTGTTACTCATGTGAGAGAAATTGCATGTTAAACTGTCTTAAAAATGCAATCTGTATAATCAAGATGTGAGAAAAATTAAAAAGCAATTTTGAAAGCAAAATTATAAACATACATGAAAAGTCACGAACGACTTTTATTTTAAATAATTAAAATCTCTAAAAAATAACATTCAGTTTGGATAGGAGGGAGTAATAATTAGTCTTATCCTTTGGGACTAGTTCTCCTAGTCACCCATGTAATACATTTAGGTATGGTACATATAAAACATGATATTAATAAAATAAAAGATAAAATAAATAAATAAACACACAAACTAAAAAAATTATTAAATCTAAAGATAATCTTAAGAGTATCTGAATCCCATCACTCCATCAACAAAAGCTTGAAATGAACTCATATGTAATCAGATAATAAGTTGGGCAGAATTAAGATAATGTACTAAAAGTTTTTCTGTCATCTGTGTAACCGTATTCATTTATATAGATTATTACTTATTCATTCTGATCAAGAAATAGAAGAACCTCAAGGATTCTGACGGATTGTCATTAACAACTTATTAATTTTGAAATCTGTCATCAATTCCTCGTAGAAACAAGATATGAGATGACTTACACAACCAAATACATATCTTCCTGTTTTAGACCGTAATTTGGCTGAAGACCAACCAGAAGAAGAAACGAGGGGCTTCTTTAATAGTACAAACTGTAATATAAGCCACATGACAGCTCAATTGCTGCAATCAAATAATATAATCGGACCATTCTGAGATAAAAGAAGTATGATCCATCGACTCTCCTGGACATTCCTCGTTCTTTGCTGGCCTTTGCTTCCCTCCAACCAACCTTGCAGGGTTTCCGACTGCTGTTGTCCGAGGAGGTACATCAATCAGCACTACCGATCCTGCTCCTATCTTTGCTCCTTCCCCAATCTTCACATTCCCCAAAATGGTAGCACCTGCTCCAATCAACACTCCATCCCCGATCTTGGGGTGACGATCCCCACTTATCTTCCCAGTTCCTCCAAGCGTGACATGATGAAGTATCGACACGTTGTTTCCAATCACTGCAGTTTCACCAATCACCACACCAGTAGCATGATCAAACAGTATGCCCTTCCCAATCCTCGCAGCAGGGTGTATATCAACAGCAAATACATCAGCGATTCGAGAGTGTAATGCCAGTGCCAATGGCCTCCGAGACTGAGTCCATAACTTGTGCGCAACTCGATGAGCCTATGGACAAATTAAAACAAAAGTAGAAGTTGAATGCTCCACCTTTTAGTGACAGTCGTCAAGGAATTCACCAACACAAATCATAGGATGTCTTACATTCTTAGCAGAAGTTCTAAAACAGACAAGGACATGGACGTTTCAAGATATTCACATGTTACATTCTTTTTGCAGTTGAGGTTACATTCAGATAATTGAGCAAATCAATCAAACAAATGCCGAACCGCCGCCTCTTCCTAAATCCAGGCGGTAACTCGTCAAGACCAAGACATTCATTTACAGTACATACACAATCATTTAGCTTTTTATACACCAAAATCAAGACCCGAAAAACCCTAATGCAATTACATATACTTAGACAACCGGAAGCATTGAAAGAACAAATATTTACCAACAAAGAAGCAAAATCCAGGTAACAACCGATAGTTTCCTACCGATGGCTATTAAATTCCTACCGAGAATCACGTCAAGATAACAGTATCAATTCGGCCAATCAAAAAAAGTACGCCGGGTTAAGTTTAGATGAAATAGATGAATGAAAACAAGCAAAAGGAAAGGGAACTATCTGAAATTCCAATTACACACCTGACAAGCCAAGAATCCCTTATAATTAAGAAGGCAATGAGAGAAAGACACGCAAGCAGGGTCACGAACACGGGCGGCTCGAAGATCTGCGACGACGGCGGCGCGAAGAGAAGGGTCGGAGGAGAAAGTGTTGAGGAAGAGGTCGTAGAGGAGAGTAGAGAGGAGGGTGGAGGAGCACAGCTTGTTGCCTAAATGAAACGCAAGAGAACGCTCGAGTGAAGAGTGAGAGAGGATTGTGGAATAGAGGTAGCTTGCGAGAGCCGGCTCCGCTTCGGCGTCGCGGCGGGACTCCGCCTTGATCTGCGCCCACAGCCAGGCCTCATCATCGTCGGTTGAGATACCGCTCGCCGTACTGGGTGGCGATGGTGAGGGGTACTGGAGCTCGCCTGCGGGCATCGTGCGTCCACGTGTAACTATTTAAGTTGACAACGTGTTTAGTAAGGTGAATTCTAATCGCCCACCCCAGGCCCCCCACCATCTCTTTATACTTTTTTAAGTTAATATATTAAAATAAAAGAATATCGCTTTTGATTATGCTCTGTTCTTTCCCTTCTTTGGGCTTTTCTGAGCCCAAATTTTAAGGTAATATTGTAAAGTTGAATAAAAATTGAAAATTTTTTATAATTAACTCTTCAAAATTAAAGTGAATTGAATTTATTTTTTTACTTACCAGGTATTTTAGGAGAGTCTCAATTATAAGAAGATATTTTTAAATTATTCTTATTTAAATTAATTCTTATTTTAGTAGGATAGATCTTTTGTAAGAGGTAAAATTCTAACTTCAAATTTTAAACGACTATATATATAAAAAAGATTTGAACACGTTACGTTATTTAAACTATGAAATCTACTTATCCACTCACTTGCAGGATATTGAATCGTAATTTTTATTGTGACCACTTGGAGTTATGGCGCATTAACTCAAAAGAAGGGGAGAGAGGAGACAGCCATGGAAAAGTTAGTGGTTCAGATCCTTTATTTGAAAAGGACATGTGTGGTGTATTATACCATTCCACTGCACTGCTCCTTCCTTTTTCTTCATTCCAACTTGCAATACGTTGTTCCCTGCCCATCCCATGCTCTACCCAGATCAGACACTCTTGCTTAATCACCATAACCTTCGGGTGCTTTTTGGTGAATGCCCTTTTGTTAATACAGGAAATTCTTAACTTAACTAAGCAATACAAGATACATTTGCTTTTTAATGAGTGGGGGACTAGGAGGCCTCTGATTTGGTCCCGAGAATGCCCAAACTGCGAACCCTTTTGTCAGAATAGTAATGTCGACTCTGCATTTTGTCTTTCATGCATTAAGATTCTAATTTTACAAAACTGAAATCGAACCAACACATGATTGAAATGGGAATATCAAGTTTATATGTTTTCATTTATGCCGTATAAGGCATTTCTCCTTTAGTAGAAAAAGTTCAGAATAAGCTGCAATTTCAGTGCTGTTCGTGATCAGTTTGGATAAAACAGGTCTTGCTTCATTCTAGCTTGAAACTGTGAGTTTGGAAGTCAACCATTTTACTCTGCTACCAACAATTCCCAAGTCAGCTCTCTCTCTTGATATTATATAATAAGTCTTACGGCCGTATCTACAGATATATACGTACAAGACATCACATAAGGTTGGTGAGTGTAAGGCCAAGTTCATATAAATTCCAGGCTGACATAATTAAACATATCAAACTACAATTTGTATTGTTAAAAGACTAAATGAAAAGCGAAAGGCAAGAGCCTCTTATAAGTTGTTTGAGAACTGAATATGCAATTCAATCTCAGTCAATCAGAATTAAATAAGTTTGTTAGTGAAGATTCCTTTGCCTGATAACACCATATTAGGCTTATTTAATAAAGTATCAAAATTGGATTAATGCTAATTAATATTTTTGTCAAGTTGAGTGTTGGAAGTATTTAGGTTCTCCGTTTAATTATCTAATAAACATGGCATGACAGTTTAGGTAAAGTCATTGAAGATAATATATGACACTCGACATATATGGTTCAGGTCAATTTCTGGTTGGGTTTGAGCAGGTTGAAGGGAACCGAAATATGCCAATGGACTTCACAAGGTTTTGACCACAGGCAACAATCCAACTGGAAAATCTGTCAGCTTTTGATGAAATCTACTCTCTCAAGAATATCTTTATAGACTCTTCCCTTACCTTGGAATTACATATATAGAGAAAGACAGTGGATAGTTGATTTTCTTTATAACACGTACGAGTGGTAAAAATATCCAACAAAACTATAGATGCATATCCAGTCATCTTCTCCTGCTGTGCATTCATTTTCATCAACCCCACCCTCACCACCATCATCATAAAATCCACCAAACTAGCTACTAGCTACTTTCTCTTTGTCTCTCTCTCCCCCTTTATCTATATGTGTGTGTGTGTGTGTGATGAGGTTGTTATTTGTTCGTAGGTAGTGGACGTTAGTTTATGTTTTCTAAGGTCTTAGGAAGTTGAGGCTTTGTTTGGTGAGAATGGGCAGGAAGTGCTCACATTGTAGGAACATGGGACATAATTCAAGGACTTGCACCGGTTTCAGAGGGAGCATAGTTGCTTCTGGCTCTTCAGGACTCAGGCTTTTCGGGGTGCAACTTGGGGACTTTTCTTCATCAGTCTCTTGTGTTCCTATGAAAAAGAGTTTCAGCATGGATTCCCTGTCGTCTTCGTCACCTGCTTCTTCTTTGTGTTCGTCTAGAGTTTCCATCGATGAAGATTCAGACAAAGCACCCATTCACAATGGTTATCAGTCGGACGGTCTCATTGGTCGTGCCCAGGAGAGAAAGAAGGGTGAGTCCTGATTGTTACGTCCTTAATTTTGAGTCTGCAGCAGAAACAGAAATTGTGTCTGTCTTCTTCTTCTCCTTGCTTTTGTTTTCTTGAGATTTGATGGTGGCGGACCATGAATAGAATCACACAGAAAGCTTTTTCCAGGTTTTTTGCTGTCTGTATTTATTTAACACTAGATTGACTGTTCATTTAATCAGGAGTTCCCTGGACAGAAGATGAGCATAGAACATTCTTAATAGGGCTTGAAAAGCTTGGAAAAGGAGACTGGAGAGGAATCTCCAAAAACTTTGTGACCACCAGAACTCCAACTCAAGTTGCTAGTCATGCCCAGAAATACTTTCTTCGTCAAGCAAACCTCAAGAAGACGAAGAAGCGACGTTCTAGTCTATTTGACATGGTAATTAAGCCAACTCCTGTGTCATTAAACAATATTTATCTCAACTCGGATTCTTACTCTAGCCATTTGGACATGTAGGTTAGTTGTCATAGTTCAAAGCACCCTAGATATCCTGTTCCGACTCCATATTTCATGACAAGTAAGTCTCAGTACACAACAAGCCATGAGACTAGTCTGCCGGGTCTTAATCCCTCTGAACAAAGCTTCAGGCAAGTAGACATTCATGGAACTGACAATCCTCATCAGTTAGCTTCTTGTCATCGTCATCATTCCAATGGATTTTCGCAACTACATGAACCTATTGATTCGCTGCCCAGAAAAGCAATGCCTTCAAGACCTGTAGCACCTGATTTGGAGCTCACTCTCGCTGGTCCAACATCTTTGGAAGGAAGCAGTAAACCATCCTCAAGCTCCCTTATAATCAGACCTATCAGAGTCTCGTAACTTGATCGAACCAAGAAAGGTGAAGAGAAACAAGAAGAAAGATCCGTCACGTGCATAGAGGGTGGGTTGGTTCGATCTCTCAAAACTCCATAGAAATTTTCTTAACATCAGATACACTAGTGATGGACTTATCAAATTGGTAGCTTTTTTTGATAACACAAATTGTTCAGATCTATCTATGGCAGTTGAAGGTCTCAAGAAAGCAGCTGTGTGACATGGAGGGCTGTGTAGTACCTCCTCTTCTTCCTTCTTGAATTACACATGCATGTAATAGAATGAAATCGTTTCTTCATCATCACTACCATCCATCTACAGGAATGACTTCTCTTACCAGTCAAAAATTGCTTGTGTACTGGAACTGAAAAAAACCAATCCCAGAACGTCGGGAACAATTTCGTTTTAGCTTCCTTATCGACTTCATTCACAAGAATCAATCAATTATTTATATACATAAGACTAATCTCATATGTACCATCCCTGGTTCACTCAAAACAGCAAAATGTTCATGAAAGGACTGAGCTTTTTGCATGAAAAGCATATGATAAAAACTGACGTGGCAGAATAAATACAGGTACAGGCATTTCTGCCCTAGTTTGTCCTCGCTTCAAAGGACTGGACCATCACGCCACTGCCATTGTCGTCTCTGTGTCGATGCTTCAATGGTTGAAGATCTATGAAAATTTTGAAACTGGGACCCATCTCTCTGGTCCTAATTTTCTCGAGAAAACGACTGATCAGCCATAGTTCTTTCTGGAGAACAAGTGATGATCCTGTATATCTATATCAATAAATCCACTTCTATACACACATATTTAGCTTTGCTTAAACTCTAACTCGATTCTTTGCTGCTTAATCCATTTTCCTAAGGAAACAACGAGATTCTGTCTGTTTAAGATTGAAATCCTTAAATCAAAATTGCTACTTAAATCTCTTGAATTGAGAACCCTAAATCAGGTCGTTCTCACACAGATAAAAAGAGATCCTAGGATGACAAATTAAAATTTCATCTAAATTGTTAGAAATTGTGTTGTCGTCGTTTCACACTAGTATGATAAAATATCATTGTCATCTTGTACCGGCGTGACAGAGTCTGATTTAAGAATTTTAATCTCAAATTGAGTTAGTTTGGATAAATTTAATTAGTTAAATTTAATTAATTCTTACGTGTATAAGTGTTTAGAATTTCTATCTTATGGGGCAAGTCACGTTAGCAACATTAACAAAAATATTAACGTTGTACCAGAATTAAAAAAAATTAAAAG
>JANSVB020000164.1:1596266-1611538 GCA_025504935.2 Erythroxylum haughtii | reverse complement strand
GTATCTTTCCTTTAATTTCATTACAAAATCATTCCCATATCAAAACTCATCTAAGTACAATTTATACTTAGGTTTACGCCTCTCTAAAACCATTAAAATCACATTTCATTTCTCATTGAATCACTTCAGATTTTTCCATGACACACTTTCGAGTGTACAGTTCACGTTAAAACAGAGAGTGAAATTGATATAATTTGGTCATGCCCTCTCTAAAAAAGTGTTCCTCTATGTCTTATGATTCCATTTCCACCAAATTCACTCAATTTCGGATTGCTTTTATTCAGATACAACACCTTATACTCAGCTTTCACCCAGAAATTAAAACTCTTAGAGTCTAATTCAGAATTTGATGTCTTTAGATGAGTTGTATCCTATGTCTCTAGTTTACTCCAAATCAAGAATCAGTCAATTTTTATAACTATAGAAAAAGATATGCCCAAAATACTGAGACATGTTCAGTGTAGAAGAAGTTCACCACAGTGAACTCCTCCAGAAAGGAATTCTCGCATAAAATACCTAAAGATGGCCATGGCGAACTTTACCCAAAAGAAATCCTCACTTAATCCTTCAACTTCACCATGGGAAATTTCCAAAAGTTTGCCGCAACGAACTTCCACAGACGCAAATCTAGATTTTTTTCAACTTCAGTTCAGATTTTTCCCAATCATAACTTATACTAATGCCACGTTTCCTACTTCATTTACTCCTCATTCTTAACTCTATTTCAACTTAATATCATTCACAAATAATTCATAATATATATTTGACCATTAAACAAAAACAAAACATATATGTTTACCCATTCAGAAACAATTTTTTTGCACTCATCATTGTAGCTTCATTTAACCATACCCATGATATTTAAAACATAACTTACTTGATTAACTCCAAAACTCCTTCAAATCACAGTGAAACCCTAGCTCCTCGAACATACACGATCATCAACATTTAAGGGTGAAAGAGGCTAGGTTTTTCTCAACATAAAGAAGATGACAAAGTGAAGGATGATACAAAACTCAATGTTGATGGGTGGTTTATGAGAGCATCGTGAGTGAAGAAGAAGAATGGAGAAGAGAAGCTACGAAGGAGAGAAGAAGAAAACCCAAAAACAAAACTCCAATGACTTTTTAAGAGAGAAACATCGAGAGGGAGCAAATAAAAAGGGGTTTTCAAAGTTTTAGTGGACTTAAGACTTTGTTTGGCAAGTGACATATGTCACTTGTCACATGTCCAATTCTTATAATCTAAATCCAATTTCTATTCTAGAATTGGCTCCCAATTTTCATTGTCACTCGTGAATAAATCCTAAAGTCACTTATCGAAATTTTCATTGCCATTGGACAGTAATTTCTACTGCCATTCATCAATTGTTCTACCTCTTGACATTTTTCCTGGTTCAAAATACTCAATATTTTGTAGAAATTATCCTAAAATTCATCAAAAATTCTGCATCACTAAATATACCCTCCAAATCAATTTCCAATACAATCTAACCACATTTCTCAATAAAATCCATTTACAAACAATTATACATGGCAATTGTCAATAAATACATGTACAATCATTTTGATGTATGTAAAATTTACTATTCACATGCTTGTGCATATCATGAAATGCATGAGCATGAAATGTGTTTCCTAATTTTTCTGTAATATCTTGCATTTACAATTTTAGCCTTAAGATGGGTAACGAGATGTTACAGACCAACTGCGCAAATCTTGGTGGAATGATCATCTTCGAAGCCCAGTGATATTTCATTGGAGTTTTTGTATGACATTCAACAACGATTTCCAAATATGAACCTTATGGACAAGGTTTTTGAGAGAGAGGGCATTGATAGGAGTACAAATCGCTAAAGCAAAATGAAGCAAGTGAAGGTGTGGAAGGAAGAAGATGACTCAAGTCATATGTCCAAACAAGGTTGTAGGAAGTTAAGAACGATAACTGTAAATAGATACTTTGTAGTATAAATTAGTTGATAAATACGTGATCGTATGGTGTAGTCTACGTATTGATGAACTCTCCAACGATCACACTAGTTATTATCAAGGAGTTCTCTGTAATCTTCTTTTAACTCAATTTCTCTAAACCTAAAATCTCAAAAATCATAATCACAGAAAGAGCCCTAACATAATAATCAAATATAAGTAAAAAATTGTTAATATTAGTGCCAAATACTTGTATAACTATTAACTTCTATAATCCCATTCTTAACGTTTACATACTAAACATGCATAATCAGTATTACATTTCTATTTCGATTACCATTTTTCATTCATATTCTTATTTTTTTTATTTCGATTCTTTTATTACTGATTCTCTGATAAGTAAGATCTGAGAAAATTCAGAGCATACTAGTAAAAAGGCTTTTAAAGAAAAATTTCTTTTCAAACTCTCTTATCTGAAATATCCGCAAATTAAGCACTAACGATAACTATTGTTAGTAGTTTAGTGGACTCTGACCAACGAGGCTGCTTCTCAGGCAATTATTGCCTTCAAAATGGATCGCCCACTGGTAGCTTTTCCAAAGACCACATCGTCTCCCATGGTTTCCCTTTTGGGCTGTTTCTGGGAAATCTCTTGCAGTAAGCATGGTATTGCCCACAGGATTGTCCAAACTCCAAACCTTGACTTTATTTTCAAGATCAATTCACTTTTGTTTTTATATGGTTAGATCTCGTAAAATGCGTCTTATAATTATTATTTTTTAGAAACTTAAGCCAAAACCCATTGGCATTTTTATGTTTGTGAAGATGGTCAGAGAACAGATGGTGGGAATTTATAAGGGAAAAAGTTTCCTTGTGGAATTGAAAGCTACTTCTAATACCTAAATCTACAAGCAAAGCTATTGACTATTGACTCGGTGATTGATTAGAGGGGTAAGGATGGACTGAAGAATGAACTGAACCTGGTACTTTATGTATTTTTTACTCCCTTGTTTTTTTATTAACCAACGATGGGAATGAACTATTTGTTTAAAGACCATTGGCATTTTCAAAGTATCTAAAAAAATGGTTATGATTGAATTATGTACTGCTTTTCACTCATAACTACCAAACTGACCACTGCTTCAACACGCCTCCTATTTAGCCTATATAATCTCCTCTCGATTTACTTACTTCTCTGCAACCAGCATTGGAAGCAGAAAAATGGAGATCCCAGTGATAGACATCAGTGAGCTGGAGGGTGAGAAGAGAGCAAAAACAATGGGAATTCTTCACCAAGCTTGTGAGAAATGGGGTTTCTTTCAGGTACGTAAATATCCTAACACAAAATTTTATTTCTTGTAAGACCAATTTGCATAGACCTGTTAAGCTGATATTACCTGAATTGACAGGTTAAGAATCATGGAATTGACGAAAAGCTGATGGTAAAGGTGAAGCACTTGGTGAATTGTTACTACGAGGAAAACCTGAAGGGAAGGTTTTACGAGTCGGAGATCGCCAAAAGCTTGGAGGCAAATGGAAACAAATCAGATGTAGATTGGGAAAGCAGCTTCTTCATTTGGCATCGCCCAACATCCAATATTGGTGAAATCCCAAATCTCTCGGAGGATCTTCGGTGAGTCACAACCATTGTAACTAGCACAAGTTTGTAGTCTAGAAGGTTCTAATATCTAGAACTTTTCTGAATGTACGTACGTACATACTTACCTGTGCAGCGAAACAATGGAAGAGTACCTCAGTGAATTGATAAAGCTAGCAGAGAAAATATCTGAGCTCATGTGCGAGAATCTTGGGTTAGAGAAGTGTCACATAAAGGAAGCGTTCTCAGGAAAAGCAGGTCCATCTGTGGGCACAAAAGTTGCCAAATACCCTCAATGTCCACAACCAGAGCTTGTTCGGGGACTGCGAGAGCACTTCGATGCTGGTGGGATCATACTCTTGCTCCAGGACGATCAAGTCCCAGGTCTCGAATTCTTGAAGGACGGCGAGTGGATACAGATCCCGCCGTCGAAGAACAACACTGTCTTCGTGAACACCGGTGACCAAGTTGAAGTACTGAGCAATGGAATATATAAAAGTGCTATGCACCGTGTCATGGCTGACAAAAATGGAAGCAGGATATCCATTGCTACCTTCTACAATCCCGCCGGCGAGGCTGTAATCTCTCCAGCTCCAAAACTCTCCTACCCCGCTCACTATAGTTTTCAGGATTACCTGAAGCTTTACTCCACAACAAAGTTTTCCGACAAGGGACAGAGGTTTGAGACCATCAAGAAATTGAACAATGGCCAGAATACGCTTCTCCATGTGTAAACTTAAACGTCTCTATTTCTCTACGGCCACCTAGTCTCTACGGTCACCTAGTCGCATATTTGTTTGTTTCAAATAACTTGTACTCGTTTACTAGATACGAGGACCATCGGGTGCTCTTGGTTAGTTTCTGGTTTCGTCTTCAAGAAACTGACTTAAGCAGCTTCAGGAATGGTACAATATGATAATTAATAAACAATTTCGTATCCTTGTAAAAATTAACTCTGTCCATCAAACAAGATTGGAAAAAATCTAAGCTCATATCCAATTTTCAAAATGACGTTTAACAGTTTTTGACAAAGATAGACATTTATTTTGTACGGAAAATCTAAAGTGCCTGCGCCATGACATGTGGTTGTAAATTGTAATCCCCTCAAAGGTCAACGCCCAAAGGGCCACAGGTCCTCTGTTGGAGTGACATAGAACGGCTCCCTGTGCTAGACCTACAGATTTGGCAAAAAAGGTCTTAATTTGGTTAAATTTTAATTTGATTGAATTTTACAATCAAAATTTTAATTTTAATTTTTAAATTTTAAATTTGATTTTGAACTTAAAACTTAAATTTTAACTTAACGTATAATCAAATTTTAAAATAATTCGATTACAAAAATTTAAGCCAAAATCAAACTTACTGACAAAGCTTAGTAAAATACTAAATAATCCATGTACAAATTAATCATTTAAACCACTAGGGTCGCGAACCTTGTACCTTATGAATCAAAACAAAACAAGATTATTTTATATTATTTTTTGATGTATTTAAATACATAACTATATTTTAAGTTATGGCTGAATTATTAAAATAATTTACAAAGTGGATCAAATTCATAAAGTAAAAATTAAATTAAAAAATTACATTATAAAATATTTTAAAATTGAAATTATATTTAAAAATAAATTATTTTATATTAATTTTAATATATAAATTATCGATTTAAAATCTATATTATCTATTAATTTTAATCATAATAAAAAATAAATTTTAAGTTTGTTTAAGATATAGTTTTATAATTTTCAAAAATAATTTAAAATGACTAATATCAATATGGTATCATATTAATATTAAAATTTGCTCAAATGAATAGGATATTTAAAGACCAGCAATTCGGTAGGTGGCAGCTCATTTCCTGTCGTATAGTTCCACAGCACTGAAGTAACTTGATTTATGTGACACGTGGACAGTACCTTCCACGTGGCTTTAAACTACGGTTTCACGGTGAGCCACTTGTTGCCACCGACGAGTCGAGCCGAAATTTTCGAATGACATTTTAATTATAAAAAATTTTAATTAGTTAATTTTTAATTTTTGATCAATCTATTTTAATAATGTTTATTATAAAACAAACTGATTGCTTGAAAAATTAATTAATTTTAATATAAAAATCGAACGATTGCTTAAAAATTGATTAATTTTGTTAAGCAATCCGGTAATTTTTATAAATTAATTGATTTTATCAATTAAAATAAATTTATTTTTAAT
Source organism: Erythroxylum haughtii (assembly GCA_025504935.2). Taxonomy (NCBI): domain Eukaryota; kingdom Viridiplantae; phylum Streptophyta; class Magnoliopsida; order Malpighiales; family Erythroxylaceae; genus Erythroxylum; species Erythroxylum haughtii. The sequence continues at coordinate 1,605,802 of JANSVB020000164.1, read as the reverse complement.
TAAAATTTACAATATCTTTTAATTATATTACATTTTTGTAAAATTTTATTATATTTTTAAACAATTGCTTCATTTTCGAATTAAGATTATTAATATTTAGTACTAAGAACAACAGGTTAATATATAATTGGCATATTACATAAATTATAAGTTATGTGATATTTTATGTATCAAATAATTAAAATTTTATTTATATATAATTATTAATTTATCTATCTCATGGAATTAAAAACTTACATTGATAAAGTTCAAAAGTTTTATAAATTTTCTAAATATTAATTCACATTTTTTTTATAAATCAGTAAAATTTTATACAAATAAAAAAAATGTTATGTACATAACAAGAAATTCGCTGATCAGAAATCCCTTACCTACCAAAATGAACAAGTTAGTATTTTATTAGTTATATTAATAAAAATTTAAGATTTAAAAAATGAAAAACTTTTTAAATTCATCACTCAATGATGCTGAATTATTTTCAAATTAGGTAAGTAAATGAGAAATAATTAATTATTTTATTCATAAAATTATAAATTATGTATTATTATTAAAATATTTAATAAATTCATACACTTAATTCCAAATAACATAAATTAGTGGTGGACTAACTCTTAAAAGTGTGCACTTTTACGGTCTAGGGATATCGATTGTCGAACAAAGTGGAGTACTTCTCAATAATTTTGCAAATCAAACTCTCTTTAAAACCGCATTAAGATCTTCTGTATTTAATATTCTATTTTAACTTTGTTTCGTGCGAAAAAGACATAAAATTATGTAATTTTATGATTAAAATAGGGGTATTAAGTATAAAAGATCTGAAATCCACTAAAACAAACGTTGTTTGGGTGTAAATAGATATAAAACGATGTTATTTTTAACACAAAACAAAATTAAAAGAGGATATCAGGTACAGGGTATCGGTTACAGAGTATCTGAAACTTCTAAAACAATCATAGCCTCTCGTGTACTTACAGTTCGTTTTCCTGGCGAATCCTCAGTTTATGGAGTACAGCAGGAAAGGCGCGTCGATTTTAACATCAATGGTTGGAGCACCCTGATTTAGCTGGGGTGTTTCAACCCTACACTACTGAATTCTGAGTACATATTTGTGTGAATTTCAAATAAATACAGATTTTATAATATAAGGTAGTAATTAATTAACTGGAATAAAGAGTATTTAGTTTGAAAATAATAAAGTAGTTATTCGAATCTTATCAACAGACATATAATAATGAGGATAAAATTTTTGTTCTTGTTTTTATGTGCTATCATGTGCCCACTCTTACCTATCTATCCATTAATTTAAGAAGCAGTTGGTTAGCTCAGGGGAATGATAATAAGAGTAGAATAAATATAGTAAAGAATAAGAATGGATGTTATCATTATAATCATGATAATTAATTAATTAATTACAATATTTTAATTAATGATTGAATTATATTTTAATTAATTATATTACAATTAATTAATAATAATATTTTAATAAATAAATAAATATATTTTAAGTAGTTAAATTTTAATTAATAATAATATTTTAATAATTATAATGTAGATAAATAATAATAATAATAATAATTTAATTAATTATATTGTAATTAATTAATTAATTACAATATTTTAATTAATAAATAATTATATTTTATTTAGTTATATTTTAATTAATAATAATATTTTAATTAATTAATTACAATATTTTAATTAATTAATACTATAAAAAATAAGTTTCATTAATTAGAACCTATTAATTAAAGAATAAGAGTCACTATTAAATAATAAGTTTCATTCCTTTTCCTCTACTAAATGAAAAGTGGGGAGGATTCTTAAAAATTAGAACCCATTATTTTTATTATAATAATCAATAATTAACCGATTTTTTTTTCCATACTTATTAATGATTTCTCAAATCAATCAATCAATCAAGCAATCCTTATTGCCCAATAATAAGCAACAAATTAAAGAATAGATGGATGAGAATTGGATGAGGGTGACCACAGGTGGGAGCAGCCACCCTGTGCTCGTAACAATGGGGAACAAATTGTACCAACATTGACCACCTCACCGTCATTACCTCTCCGACTCTTATCCAAAACAGGTACACGTGGCTAGTGAGGATTTGTCCTTTCCAATTTGCCCAAATTACGACGTTGAAAGTAGGGTCAAACGTAAGAACTAAGTTATTAGATAGTAATGATTGTTAATTAAATATATTTAATAAATATTTAATAAATGTTATAATTACAAAAGGCTCAAGTGTTAAGAGTAATAGTTGGTGGAGTTACATTTTATAGTACATTTCATATACAAATCAACATAAAAAGCCTTCAAACTTTGAAGGAGAGGTTTATTGACTTTTAGTTGTTTATAAATTCAAAAGTTTTATATTCAAATTACAATTTAAATCTGCCTTTCAAGTTGCTAATTTAAAAATAGTTTTGAAAGAAAAACTTATTATCTAATTTAATTTATATTTAATTATAAATGATTTTAAATTTTAAATACTAACCGAATTTTAAAAAATAACATTAAAATGCTTGTAATTTTCAATTTTTAACAAAATAATTTTATGTTAAATTCTTTATTAATGTAGATGACATTACAATTCACATTAAATTAATATTATTATCATTTGACTACGTCATGTAAGAAATTTATTATTAAATAAAATAAAATATTATGAAATAAACTATATGGAGTATATAACTATTTAAAGATTTGTATAATTTTAATTTATTAAATAATTAAAACTATATATAATACAAATAATAATCATTTCATCAAAATATTAATATGATAGAACTCACCACTTCATCCAAACGAGCATATAACTTAATGATAAACTATTTTTGTAAAAAAAAGAGAATATTTGAATTAGAAGTGGATTTGTTAGCGGTGATTAATATTTCTGTCTTCCCCATTTATACAATCAATGTCCCTTAATCCCCTCATCCTAGGCATCTATAAGTTATTTACTCGGAACTGGATAATTCTAATCGGTGTACAGATTGACTTACTAATTTTACAGCATAGTTTGAGTTAAGGAGCATTTTTTAGAAAAAATACACCCATAAGATATCTTTCAATCCTCTTAGAAGATATATCGGGGATTTGTTTTCCATATTAGTAATGTAATTTGTATGGTAATTTTCTTTTCTTTTTCGTGTAAGAAAAAAATATAGAATAATATTTTAAAATTAAATAAAGTTTAAAACATGTACAATAAAATAGCGCAGTGGTTTCTTGTTTCTGACATGGATTGTGGAGCGTAGGACCGAAGATCTTCGATTCCCAGATACTGGACTGCGTTTCCAGTTTTCTTCCTCGGAGTAACATAACCTCGTAACTTTAGAAAGTTACACAAATTGTAACCACATCTCTATTCCCGAAAAGTATATTCACACGCACACACAGTACCAGTTAGGTCTGTACTTAAAAGCACTCCTTATCTTTACCAATCACGAACTCTCTTCAGTCTTTCTGCGTCTTTACACTCTCTGCAACTTATCCATGGGGGTGGCCAACAACATAACAGCAGTTCTAAACTTCGTAGCCTTCCTCTGCTCAGTCCCCATAATTGCCACCGGGATTTGGCTGGCATCCAAACCCGACAATGAGTGCATCCAGTACTTCCGGTGGCCGATTGTCATCATCGGAATCCTCATCCTCTTGGTCTCACTCTCGGGCTTCCTCGGAGCCTACTGGTATAAAGAAACGCTCTTGGCATTCTATCTTTGTTGCATGGCCATTCTCATCGTGCTTCTCTTAATTCTGCTGGTTTTCGCGTTCGTTGTGACGAGGTCCGATGGTGGGTACGATGTGGCGGGGAGAGGTTACCGAGATTACAGGCTTGAGGGGTTCTCTTCTTGGTTGAGAGATCACACAGTGAATTCCAAGAATTGGGTAAAGATCAGAGCTTGTCTCGCTGAGAGTGATGTCTGTGCCAAGTTGAATCAGAACTACTTCACCGCCGACCAGTTCTTCTCCGCTCATCTCTCTCCTCTCCAGGCAAGTTAATGGTTCTCCTTCTGTTAAATGTCTACTGCCATGATTCACGCCTAGTTGATTACTATAGACAGTTGCTTCCCTTTCAGTTTTCTTTCTAAGAACTCATAATTTTTCGATCCCATAGTGACCTTTGTGCAAGTTGTCTTTTGTTGTTGGTGGGTTGTTTTCTTTAATTCTTCCAGTCATTTGAAAGTAATTAAGTGGTCTTCATGAGATTCTCTTTTTGGTGCATTTAACAACTTTCGATGGAAACGATCATATGTTGCAGTCAGGATGTTGCAAGCCTCCAACTGTATGCGGGTACACTTACATGAACCCAACAGTATGGACAAACCCAGCAAACCCAACTGCAGATCCTGACTGTTACTCGTGGAACAATGACCAGAACCAGCTCTGCTATAACTGCAATTCATGCAAGGCTGGTTTGCTTGGAAACCTGAGAAAAGAATGGAGGAAAGCCAATATAATTCTGATAGTTGCAGTGGTGGTGCTCATATGGGTCTATCTTATCGCTTGTAGTGCCCTGAGGAACGCCCAAACCGAAGATCTCTTCCGTCGTTACAAGCGTGGATGGGTTTGATTCTGTCTCTCATTACATACTCATTTCCCAAGTTGTTTCTTTGTTCTCATTTTCACTTTCCAATGCAGTTCTGTACATTCCTTTTGCACTTTCCTTATCAAGCACTTACCCAAGTTAGACTCTTATGTTGTAGCTTTGTGATCAGTGTGTATTCTTTTTAAATTTGATGAAGAACGAACTGCCTGTGGCAACCTCAACTTATGATGTGTGTTGAAGCTAGCAAAGACAGTACCTTTCTTGCTCTCCATGATTAAGACTAGACAGTTTATCCTGAACCGGGCTTATGTTCCTGGTGTTAAATGTTCCTCTATACATAGATCTTTGTAGCTAATATAAATGGAAATAGTCAAGAACATCTGAAGAAGGGTGACCGTTGGCTCTGAGTCCCTATCCTGCACATCACTTTTCCTAAGCAGTAGATGCCTTTCTCGAGTATACGATGTACATCGGATCTGAACGACCTGGGTTTGGAGATATATCTACAGCCTGCAAAACAAGAAACGTACTTCAACTTCCAAGAAAAAATTAGTTGATAAGTTGGTATCAAACCATGAATAATAAGAATTACTATGAAAGTTGGTGCTAAAATAATATTACAAATGAAAAAAAAAAGAATTTAGAACTTTTTTTTTATTATTATCCTAATTAGCTACGGATGGATTGAGTACTTTTTTTGTTCAAGAAGATGTCAGTGAACAAAAAAAGGTTCCCAGTTACCTGAGGAGCTTCAAATCCTCCGGCATAATGGAAGTATGATCCAACAATCAAGGCATGGTCAGCATCACCAGTCGATGTCCATATAGAGATTGCTTTTGTCCAAAAGCAACGATTGGAAAAGCTAGTGTACAAAGGCAATTAGTGAAATTAAGATTGGATTGAATGCAGAAACACGATTCTTCAATGTAAATGAACAAAAGCATTACCTCATAATAGCCAACCCACCAGGCTTAAGTATCCGACTCATTTCCTTGAAAATATCTAGCGGTTTTGTAAGATAATCAACACTGACCTGTGAAATATTTTGCCAGATTCTAGCTCAAGTTCATGCTTGATCACAAGCAAAAAATGGCAATTTCTATAGTATTACATGCAAGTCAGAGCAAATCACATTAAAAGCTAGGAGTGGTACATACCACATTGGTTATGACTTCGAAGGAGTCATCTTCAAATGGAAGTCTAGGATTCACGTTTAAGTCTTGCACGGCGTATTCCGTCAAAACCTGTACCGTCACGAACAAGCTTGAATGAAACAAACTCAAAGCATGTCTGAATGAAAGAGAATAATACTATGTAACAGAGGAGAATACTACAGGGTTACGCTTGAGCTCTTCTTCGTTCATGCCTAGTCCAACTATACGATCTTGTTTGTATCCCTTTGGAAAATGGCTGACCTAAAAACACCAAACAGGAAAAGTGCTCCTGTCCTGTTAAATACTATCATTTGATTCAACACAACCAGGAAGAGCTAAACATCTTACGTACCCAACTGCTACACATGTCCAGGATGCTTACTCCCGGAGTGTTGCTGGGAGGAAAAACCTCGGAGTAATATTTGGTCAGAGCAGCAATGGCTGGATCATCGATGTGTGTCACAAACCTTGGACTTTCATAGAACGAGGAATCTGGGGACCTAAAAGGTATAATCTTTAGGGTTTTAGATCTACAAGATATGAACAGAGTTTCTCAAGCTGATCATCCATAGAAAATTCTCCCATCTTAGCTTTACTGTGATTTTATCTTTAGGAATGAACAATAAGCCACATCTAATGGCTAGTTAATTCAAGGAAAACTTGCAAACGAGAATGGAAATCATAATGAAAGCAAATGAATAACAGTTGGAAGATCAAACAGGGGACACATTGCAACCAACAGAAACTAGCAAGAGTCTTTACTCATCAAAACGTTGGAAATCCTCTTCCTTGAAGGGAAATTGCTCTGGCCAGTCAACATTCTTCAATACCTATGAGGAGGGAAGATTGAAAGATAACTAAAAACGGAAGAAAAGAAGTTTTTTTTTTAATTTTTTCTACACTCGTAGCAATTGACAGCAAAACTATCACCAAGAATCAAAAATTCCAAAACCCAAGTAAGAAAATCTGCTCCAATTGCAAATCCGAATTCATCAAAGGCAGATCATCATTCCCAAGTCATTAAGATCGGAACTTTACCTCTTCAACGGAGCTCTTTTGCCTTGCGGAAGCAATGAAGGATTTGCCAGCAACCCCACCAGACATATTCATGAACTGTGCCCAAACTGAAGCACCTAGAGCAATTACCAGCCTACGAGGTGCTTTAAGTTCGTAGTTTCGCTTCCTATGTGCATTCGTGGAAAGAGTAGAGACAGAATTAACACAACATACAGGAATAATTGTTGTCAGACGAGATGAGCGAGAGTAAGTTCCAATGCTTCCTAAGACGGTCAGTTTTTGTGGGAAAGCCAGTCCGAGAAAATTGGCCATATTTTATATGCTTTATTTGGACTCTCTCAACTCTGTGTACATTAAAAGCAGGTTTTGCCATTTGCTCAGGATAGCGCAAGAACGTGTGTCCCTTACCACCACATGATGATTCCATGACCATGGTCTGTCTATCCCCTGCTAAGCTTTAAGGAAACTCTGGTTGTTTCGATGGGCTCATGCATTTATGGGTATGGTCTAATGGTAGAACTAACATATAAATGATTCCTCTAAAAATTGTAAGAACTGCAACATTGGACATACACAGTTCCATCAACTTGAAACGCCAATTTTGTTTTGACTAAAAGCTGAAACTTGAAAGCTTTACTCTTTCAAAAAAGAGAGAATTTTGGTTTGCTTTGTCATCTGAGATTCAAATCTACCAAAACCAATCAAAATAAACTTGATCCCTTAACTTTTGGCTGGAACGAACTAGTTTTGCCATCTGTAACTGGATGACTCTTGCCCTTGGCATGCAGAAGATTACAATATAACCATTTCCGCATAATCAACAAGGCATAATTTCATGCATATATGTGCGGAAAAGCATGGCAATTACAGGTAATATGGACTAAAGGTACATTCTTGTTTTCTAGAAATGATCAAAGGATTGACGTTTATACATGAAATGAATATCTTTAAATGGTTACTATGGTTTTGCCTCATAGGTTGGAGGGACCTGTCCTCTATCAACCTTCCAAGGGCCACCATAGAATTTCGGTCGCATAAGAGGCACTGCTTCACCAGGGTGATCTTCCCAGAACTTCTCCTGCTCAACACCAAAGGCAAAGAATCTTCAATTAGACTCAAGAAACTCCATTTCTCAAAACACACAGAAGGAATACTTTGAATGACCTTAAAATCACTAAACTTTCAAAGAATCATGCTTTCGAAAACTTTCTATAAGATAAGCAACCATAACCTCATCTCGCGTGAAGGCAAAATCAAGCATTAGAAATAACATCTCCTAAGTCATAGAGATGTCAGAAGGTGAATGGTTAACCCAAAACACAAAATCCAACAAGAACTACACACAAGCCACTTACAAGAACAAAAGAAATTGCCATGAAGATACAGAATCAATACGTCTAAGAACAAGCACAGATCATGCTACTATTCTTCTTCAGAGTAGGGCAAGGCATTAATAACTTGAGATCATAATAACCGAGTTATTGTCAATTTAACTTTCAAGGTTACGTCAAAGTTTCACAAACTTAATCGAATATGCTTGCAGCTCTTCTGCATCATGTGATAAAGTTCTGTTTAAAAGCCCATCAAGCTGAATGGCGAGGGCATAAGACTTGATAATTTTATCAAACACGTCAAGTGAACTAGTTATCAATCATCCGTGGCTGCACCATCTCTGCAGCCTTATCCCCATTTCATTAACGACCCTAACATCTCTCAGGTATTACAACAATTATTCATAGCCAACAAAAAGAGAGAGAAAACCCATCTCGAAAAAGCTCACAGATTGAAGGATTAGTTTCAAAAGGACATGTAAAGATGCTACCTTTATCTCACCCAAACCCGACAGTAAGTTCCCTCAAACCCAATCTTTCAACAAAACCATGACTATTCGTAATAGGGAAGACCCAGTTAGAAAGTCTACTGGGCAACACAGAAAACCAAAAGGAAAAGGTGAGGAAAAGATAAGAGCGAAGGTGGACCTTGTAAAGTTGCTCGGTGATGGCGGCTGCAACAACGCCAGTGTAGAAAGCGCCTATATAGACAGTGACGAGAGGAGTGAAGGATCTGGGTCTCCTATACGGCTGAATCATATCCCATAGAAACGTTTTCTCCCATCTGCTATGCACGTAATCTGCATATTTCGTCCATAGATAACTTGATATCCTTGCCGGCTCTCTTGGTGCCATCTTTGTTCTCTACTAACTTCATTTCAACGCCGCTTTTCCTTTTTGTTACATCTTTTTGAATGCTCAACCTCCACGGAAATTAGCCAAAATTAATTAGATTTTATTAAATTAAATACAGTCTTCACTAAATTAGTTACTTTTAATTATATGTAACACATAAACACATTTTCTCTTTGTCGTTCAAAACAGTATCTTACTGTCCATGCCGTTAAATTTGAGAGTAAAACATGCTTAATTCTAATTTTAAGTCGAGGTTACGTAGATTGATAACTCTCCTTCGATCATTGCAAAATAAAGAATCTTGTACACTGATATGCGTTACATTGATGATATTTATTAATATAATCTAGTAGTATTTACTTCAACCAGTGTAAACAAAGTTCTAACATGCTACACTTACTGTAATCAGTGTTTGAAGTTACAAAGATTGGACACAGATCAATCATAAAGAATGAGAGTACTTGGATAGACAATTACTGCCTGTTTAATCAAAAGAACAACTAGGCAAATATACAGAATAAGAGCACATCACTATAGGTATACCCATTCTTAATGTCGGTTATCGATGATACAATTGGTATGACTGATACCTACCGATTGACCTAAGAAGTGGCTTGTTGG
>JANSVB020000164.1:1584819-1596166 GCA_025504935.2 Erythroxylum haughtii | reverse complement strand
AAAGATTTTGAGGAGTCTGCCAAAAAGATGGAGACCCAAAGTAACTGTTGTACAAGAAGCCAAAGACTTAAGCGTACCCCAGATGAATTGTCCTTGGAAGCAGTGATGGATTCAAGAGTAAGTTCTCCGACTACCTTGGGCGGTCCGATGCTGCATCGTGCTGAGTTGTGCCTTTCAATAGCATCTTTTAGCTTCTGAAACTGCAGATGGTTTGAGGAATCCAAAAGCAACAGAATCAGTAGCGGTATTAAGGATAAAATGCTAAAACATGCAAAATCTCAAGGCATTGACAGTTATTCAGCCAGATTCATCAAGTGTTTCCTTTACCTAAATGGATCAAAATCTTATGTTGTTACAGATTCCATTGTCGATTTTCCCCATTAGAAAAAGGCTTGTGAGGTTTCTGATTAATGATGAGACTAAGAGTGCATAGCTTTGGATGATGAAGTCGATTTACATCGAACCAGGCAAATCGCATCACCGAATTCTACAGTAGTATCATTTTGTTTGCTTCTCAAGATGATTCAAAAGAAAACGACACCAGAACAGGTTAACTTTATACTAAACATGCTTGTATACTTGCGTTCTATAGGAAAAGAACTTCAGTTGAGAACTGCATACATGTTTTAGGACTCAACACTGAGCAAAAATGGAACTGGAAGATACCAACCTTGGCAAGTGAGCAGGAGAAGGACTCCAGTTGTCCATCAGCTCCACGATAGAAATGGAAGAAAGGAAGCACTTTAACGTTCAAACTTTTGCACATAGATTTATTTTCATCAAAATTCACTTTCAAGAATAAAATTTCTGGATGCTCTTCAGCAGTCCTGCAGAGCTGTGAGATGAGTTCACCGATAAAACAGGTCAACATCATGATTACCGGAAATAGCTCAAATTTAAGCGGTCATATCCCTGGATTTTTGGTCTAACACATTTCCCAGCAATATTCAATCAGTGATACTCCATCACACTCTATTGAACGATAGAGCTTCAAAGAAATTTATCTGAAGAGAATTTGGCCACTAATCTACCAAGAATACTGAAGAAGAAAAAAATTAGCACCTTGGACTAAAAATTTTCACCTGTGTTGTACTTGAGGGAAGGATCCAGGCAAATATTATAATTTCAACTCATTTGGCCACAAGGATTGACTATCTTTTATCTTTCATGCCGGTACCACCATAGCTATCACCAAATCCACTCACTTTCTATAAGGTACTTCCATGGCTCAGACTGCTTTAACCAAGGTTTTCCAATTTATAAATGCACATCCAATCTATCTGATGGCACCAGAAACATTTAGCCTCACCACTTAGCCAACTAGACTGCATAAATTCCTGTCCTAAAGCTACAAGCACCTTGGTGCCTTGCTACCATATCCGTTATCAATGAATGCTAAACGGTAAGATGTTCTTAGGACATTCATTATGTTTGTCACCACCCGAATTAGATGCATAAGGTTTAACATGTTTTTAATCCTGAATACTGGAAATTTCATAACAAAATGAAGTATACAAGATAGCTAATGCCAAACTAAGTGTAATAAGTAAGTAATTACGACCACATAGTTGACCTTGAATTCTTCAAAATCCAAGAACTTCCAATGCATATTGATCCACTTCAGATGAAAACAACTGCAGGAACAATAAACTATGCCGCTAGGAGACTGATCCTTTTCTGTATCATGAAACTTGCATAAATTGCCCAAAACAAGCTTGACTAGAAGATGAATAATATGAATTTACAGTGTTAATTGAGGCTTGATGCCATTGCAGACAAAGAGCAACTTAAATGAAGCAAAATTACCTTGGGATACAATGCTCGACAAGAAGCACACCAGGTTCCATAGAAATCGACAATCACTAATTTATCTCCAGCTTGACTTAAGGCACTCAAAAATTCTTGGGTGGAATGGATGTCAATCATGTTTGGTGTACTTTTCTCCCACCATTTTGGCTGTTCTGTTTCGGCAACAGTTGCATGTAACTGTAACAGAGCATTGAAGATGGTTAGCTTGTTCCATTTATAAATGAACCAAAAAGAAATCTTTTGATCAAAGATGCAGAATAGAAAATAGTTGCTTTTAAATGGCATCTCACATATTGCAAAAAGTTTTCTGAACAAATAACACAAAAGCAGTATGTTTCTTATTGTGTGATTCTCTTGACAAGTATTTTAGATTAACTGACAAACTCTCTCCAAGCAAATACTTTATAGGACATAGCACTTATAGGACAGAGCAAACTAAATATAATATTCTATCCAGAAAAAGTAACTTATAGGCAATCGAAAATTCAGAAATCATCACCTAAAGAATTAAGGAAACAAACTAGATATCACAAAGATGCAATCAACTAACAAAAGTCACAACCCAAAACAATGCAGACATTTCACAAGCAATTGAAATGCAAAAGGCATTTCCATTGATGCATTATAATCATCAAGAAGAATAACCTAAAAATAAAGAGAAAAAGAAAATTGATTTTAGGGAGCATATGTAAAGAAAAAGCCTTGAAAGCAAAGAAAGCCAAGGAATTTTTCAGTTCCATCACCAGATATGATTTTCGGGTTCATATTCAACTTATAACATAGATTTTACCATATAGATGCGAAAAAGTTTTAAATGATTCCCAATGTTCTGACACATTCAATAAAAAAGTACATTATTTCTTAAACAAACGATCATTCTAGTTCAAGGAAAAACACCGTACAGCTTGATCTGAATTGCAACACAGTTCAACGCACACAATACAGCTTGATCTGAATTGCAACACAGTTCAATGCATCGGTCCTAACGAATTCAAGCCAGCATATTATCAACTTTTATACGTGCATTCAACTTAATGTTTGCGGATATCAGATACTCTCAACCCCCTTCACTGTATGCTCGTAATCGTCTTCAACTCAATGTTTGCGGATATCAGATACTCTCAACCCCCTTCACTGTATCCTCATAATCGTCTTCCTTTAACCAAATTCTCAACAGTTAAAGCTTTTTATTCCTAATGAAAACTCTTATTCTCTCAACTAAAGTTTATAATTAAAAACAGTAAACTCTAAAATTAACTGCTGGAAAATTTCTGAAAGCTGACAATGGTAGACTCCTAAGACGTTAGCCTCTTTAGCTTCCATGGATACCTTTCAAGTATGTGAAGCCACAACTCTCCAATACAGCGAATGACCAGAAGCAAACACAACGTTATAACACTAGAAGCCAATAAAAATAAACTTCTAAATTTGCAGTATAACAAAAGATTTAGGGTAATAAGCGATTACATACGATGTTTACCAAGTTATTTGTGTAACAGAGAACCAAATGGCTGAAAGTAAGTTAAAATAAACAGAATCACTTTATACTAGCTAAGCAGAAATGATATATCTCTTTAACAAATGTCGAACTTTCATGCACAAAATTAGATAACATCAATTTGATACCTTCTCACAAAATAGTAAATTCTAATGAACTACATTATGTACAATTTGCTCCTAGTACACAATTAGAAAAGACTTAGGGGGTGCTTAGTTAGTTGGTACGATAAGAAACGAATGGATAAGGAATGAAAAAAGATGATTGATAATATATTGTGAATAGATAAACATTATTTCCATACTCTCAATGTAGTAAGGAATGAAAGTTTTATTTATTTGCTTTTCTCACTATATTCTTTAGAATTCTTATTACCATTCGCCAAGTGAACAAGCGCACCCTTACAAACCAAACCAAAGCTTACTATATCAGCTAAAACTGCCAGAAGAAACGTTACTTGTTGCGAAGAACCAATTAATCAGACACTGTTAGCCAAAGGGTCCTCGAAATTCTTACCAAAAAGAAAAGGGCCCTCGAAATTTCAATTAATTTTCAAAGAAACAAACAGGAAAAGAAAAGAAAAAGGAACTGAAAGGCAAAGTTGGTACCTTGAAAGAGAGAGATTGCTTCCTGGGACTGAAAGGCAACCGCGAAACACCTCTAGCTGATGAACAAAGAACAGGATAAATCTTCCCATATAAACCACTAGAAGCGGGTGGACTTGGAAAAGCCGGTACATGAGGATTCGAGTTGGAAGTAGCCGCAGTGATCAGAGAAGATGAGAAGCGAGGCCAGTGAAAGGACGGGAATCGAACAACATCTGCCATCTATGGAATTTACTAAAATTCAACACCCCACAATGAAAGAGATATAAAGATTGAAACTTTTTTGTGGGAATTGAGTTGGTAGTTGAAATTAAGAACCAAAACAGACTGAATACGACATGAGGTCAAAAGCGGGCCAAATTAAGAGGGTTTTTAAGTTCTAAATTACTATAAAAGCAGAGAGACCTCCTCTTCGCTTCTCCTCTGCTCTTCTCCACTCCTAAGTTCGTGTTTTTGACAGAAGGCAATCGTACGAAGTGGAGATTTCCAAAATTACACAATCACATATGTATCTACTGCGACAAACACTATTGTTTATGATTGGTAACTGGAAAGTAGTACTTTACTTCAAGCAGTTGACCGGTTATTCAACCTTGTTTTATGTCCTCTCTGGGTTGAGGAACCTTTGGTTATGGCTGAATCGGCGGTTTCAAGTTCATACAACTTTATCCTTTCTAATGATTTTTTGTATTTTAAGATTTAGTTTAAGATTACATTAAGAGAGTAAAGTATGGGCTTCGGGTAGGATTTTACGAAGGATAATGTATTAACTCCTAAACATTCTTGAGGGTGTCAATGGAAAATGAATGAATTCTTTATTTTTGTGATAAACATAATATCATAATATTTTTAATAAATTTAACCTTAAAATTTTAATAAGAAATAAAAATAAAAAATTCAAGTAGTTAATAGGGACTTTTAATGATTAGAAATTTATTAATTTAAAAATTAATAAATAAGGTGTTATATAAAAAATGAATTAAGTAATTTACGTTTTTTTAATTTTTAAAATTTACCTATCAATTTTTATTTATTTATTCTAGTATCAAACTTTTAAATATAAATTTGACTCAAAACTAAGATATTTTGATTACCAAAAATACCAACCTTAATTTTGGTTCAAACCGGGTAATTTTAGATTGAATTCCAATTTCTTTAGTATAAGATTGCATGTTAAATGCAAATCTTTTTAGAATAATGAGAGAGTAATTACTTAGATACTGTTACATAGTTTTAGCTTTAAGCACAAACTTATCACACAAGATATGCCAATTCTTTTACACTACAATCTCACTTAGTTTCATCGGAGTAAAATTCAACCTTGTCCTATGCTAGTCGACCAACCTACTTCTTAACTCACTTTGGAACTCTTATATATTTCTTTCATGTGTATAATCCAACTAACCTTTTACTTAATGTTCATCTCTAACCTTTTTTTGGCCTTATATCTGAATCTTGCGTCTCGTAAAAGATTTCGACTAATGTGCACTAATGCATGCTAATACTTGACATTGCTCCTTCTTCTATTGTTTCACGTATCGAACACTAATCAAGATTGTCAATATTCACACGCTTTCTCAAACTCCAGGGAATGCTTGGTTAAAGGGTGTGAGAATAAATCAACAAGTAAGGAATAAATGGTAATTGTTGATTAATTATTATGATTGATTGGTTAAAGGGTGTGAGAATAAATCAACAGGTAAGGAATAAATGGTAATTATTGATTAATTATTATGATTGATTGAATAGTTTTTTTATACCCAAGTTTTAGGTAATAGTCCATACCTTCCATGTGTGGGAGGAATGGTTTTGATTCCTATCAACACTAATATTTTTTAATTTTTAATTAAATATAATTAAAATATAATTAAAATGTCATTAATTAAAATATAATTAATTAATTAATTAATTAATTAATTAATCAAGATAAAATCTAATTAATTAGAATATAATTAAAATGTAATTAATTTATTAAAATATAATTAATTAGTTAATTACAATGTAATTAATTAAAATAGTATTCGTTAATTACTTAAAATATAATATCATTTGCATTATCATAGGAATGTAAATTATAATAAACTATGTTACTTGATTTTACTATAGCAATAGAATGATGGATGTTATAATTATGTCGATAAATTGTACAATATTTTAGATGATTAAACTATATTTTAAAGATATTGTGTAACTAATAATATGTTGATGCAAGAAAATACTAGAGTTTTTTTTCAAAAGTTATTGGAAAGAAAAAATCACAATATACTTGATTTTAAACATTCTGTCATTATAATTAAGGTACATAAATTAAAAATAATCAATTAAAATATATTTAAAAATTGATATAAAACAAAATTTTAACAAATTTTAATTTATCAATATTTTTAACAAATCAATCACTATCAATAGTAACGATAATCATTCATTTCTTCATTTTAACCAACCATTATAATTATAATGATTATATCTATTTCTATTATTTAATATCGTTCTCGTTACTTTTTTTGGACCCCCTTAAAGGTCTATCACCTACCTTGTACTTGTTTCAGTTACAAATGCTATTCCATTTTTATTATGACTGCGTTACAAGCAAACAGCTAGCATCTTTCCATTCAAGATTCTCGAAAAGAAACTTTACAAGTTCCAATTGATGATCCATTTCAAGATATTTCTTCACCAAGAATCATAAAAAAGATTCAAGATAATACAGAGAATTTAATTCTCAAGAACTATATCAAAGAAATGGGGAATACAAGGCAGAATCAGCCATAGCTTAGCTGCTGTTGAAGGATGAACCATATAATGTACTTTCTCCAATGGTGACAATCCAGACAACCTTAAATTACTTCGAAGAAAAGCAACTTAGCCAACCATAACATCTACATCTAGTTTCGTTTATTATCTCTGATGTTCTTATCAACAGTATGTGCCTTGAAGGAAGAGTAGAGACTGGTAATAATTGTAACACAAGAAAGCAAACTTTTTTAGGACATTCCAACAAACATCGATGTAGATAACATAAACGGGGAGTCTTTCCCTACTCGGTGGAAAAACAAATGTGGAAAACAAAAAGGGAAGGTGTTAAAAACTTGAAACAAGGACAATCGTAATTGTATAAGTAACGGTAGCTATTTTTTCAGGTAGAAAGTTTAAGCTCTATTACTTCTATACCTGAGATATTTAGACAAATGTACATTGCAGTGGAAGGAGAAAGCCTCCCTCTGCTGAAAATAATAAAGTGATAATCATATGGCCAATCATCTGGTTGCTTGAATCTAAAACACTACATTCTAGATTACACATTTGAATCTGTAGCGCATAAAATCAGAAAAAGCTGGAGCCAAATGATAATGCAAGCTCTCAAGATCAATCCAAAACTGGTTACCTTCATTCCTGCAAAACTTTATAAACCCTTAAGCCACAACTATCCACCAAGAACATAACATCAACCTCGAATAACCGACTAATCTGCATGTTCATCATTTGGCAGCTGAGACCATTATGGACATGTAACAAAAATTTACTGAGGAGAAGGCAAAAGAATGGATGAGGAAAATGCTAAAGAACCATTATTGGGAGCACCCTGAATCTTAAGAATTGAAGTAACTATATTATATATCTGGACATTCTCAAAAGAAGGTACCTTCCTACCCCTGGCAAATTGAGGGCCATGGCCAATGAATATTGTCCTCATTGAAAAAACAGCATTGTCATAGCCATGTGATCCTCCACACTCTTGTGGCTTTGTTCGCTTTTGCTCCACCTTAAATCCCTCTTCGATCAGCCCTATTATCGGTGGAATCCTATCACTCTCGACATAATGAAGTCTACTAGGCAGCTCCTCCTTAACGTAAACTCGCAAATAATTACCGTTTTCAACTTTTCCAGACCTTAATCCTTCATTCATCTTTGAAACAACAACAGAAGGATCAATACCAGGAGGTGGCTGAATGGCAAGCACTGGACTGTAAGATTGCACCCATTCAGCTGGAACTCCAATCCAAGATGCCAAATCATCAATAAAGATCAGTTTTCTATCACAAGTACCCACCATGCCATGATCACCCACCATTATAATATTAACATCCTCAAAAACCCCTCTCTTCTCTAGCCCACTAATCAGTCTCCCAATCATCCTATCAATTCCAGAAACTGCTTCTGTTATCTGGGGATCATCAGATCCCACCTTGTGACCCTGATGATCAGGGTCCTCAAAATACAGAGTCAAAAACACTGGAATTTCATCACTAGGCAAATCAAAATAGCTCAAAACCTTATCAACCCTTTCCTCAAATGGAACAGATCCATTGTAATGCATACAGAAATCTTTAGGACAATCCCAAGAACCTTTATGCACCTCAGACCCAGGCCAAAAGTAGGTAGCAGCTTTCAACCCTTGACTAGCCACAGTCTCCCAGAGTGGCTCACCAAGCCACCATTTTGCCTCGTGACTTTGCATGGTGAAGACCTCACCAATGTGAGGATCGATAAAGTAGTTGTTCACAATGCCATGATAAGCAGGATAAAGTCCAGTAACAATAGAGTAATGATTAGGGAAAGTAAGTGTAGGAAATACCGGAATTAAACCCGTCTCGGCCTCAGTTCCATTAGCAACCAACCTGTGAATATTAGGTGTGGGTGTCTTAAATTGGTAACCAAATCGAAACCCGTCTGAAGAAATCAAGAGAACAACCGGGTGGCTAAGTTTAGTCAACGGACGAGCAGTCTTGTCAACGGAAGAAGATTGCTCTGCCAACTTACACGAAGAAGACGAAGAAGAAGAGAAAAGGAGAAAAGCGAAGGCGAAAGCAGCAGAGAGAGCAACGCAAGTGACGACAAGCATGGCGATAAAAAGTATCATACTGGTGGCTCTCTGCGGACGATTGGGCGAGTCACACAAGTCAGTGTCGAAGGAAAGAAGAGTCGTAGAAGGGTTTGGCGGTTCTTGTTCTTCCGTGGGCAATGGCGTAGGTTTCGTGGAGGTCAAGGCAGAACCAGAACCCATGATCGATCTTTTGCAGTGCTTGAAGTCCCGAACCTAGTCGCTGGGTTGGTTCTCGGTAAAAAATCAGTAGAACAGAATCATAGCAATTTGTGGGTCTCGAGTCTAGACAAAGAGCATAAGTTGTTTGAAGTACGCTTTCAAGGTGGTGGTAGTAGCAGTAGTTCACTCTTTACGGAGGGTGTGTGTTGTTGGAATGTTGCCGTCAGAAACAGAAAATATCAGACGTAAGATTTACGAACACTGTGGTCTGGTCCCACCCAGGAATTGATTCAAAAATGGAAAATTTTTAGATTTTGGGAGTCAAAGACTTCGGTTTTCCTTTTATAACGACACAGCTTAGAAAAAGGCCAATAGTTCCAATTGGGTTTTGGACGGGAAGCAGAATGGCGTACTTGAGCATGGGAGAGGCTCACCGTCGAATCACGGACTATTTAGACCGGTTCTCCGACGCCATTTTCTCGCAAGACGTAGCTTCTCTCAAACAACTACTCTCGCTCTCCTCCAACTCCGCCTCTCTCCTCTCTCTCGCTCACGCTCTCGACGTCTTCCAGGTTGCTTTGCTTCACCCAAACCCTTCCAGTGGTAAATTGGATGATAAGTCATTGAAAACTTCAAATTTTTTTTACAGGATGGTAATAGATTGCTAAAACAATCGGACAAGTATTCCCAATTTGGCGAGATCATTGCTCCTCTTTTTCGTTCTTATCAAAGTTATCGAATTGGGAATTTGGTCGATTGTTATCACGCTTTCGAAAAAGCTGCCAAGTTTGTTTCTTTAGTTCTCCCTTTGTAAAAGAACATCCCTTTCTGTATTTGGTATGTTAAGTATTTGTCAATCTCTATCGCAGTGCTTTCGTTCAGGAGTTTCGAAATTGGGAATCAGCTTGGGCTTTGGAGGCATTGTACGTCATTGTCTATGAAATTAGGGTTCTTGCGGAGAGGGTATGACTGAAAGATTTGAGTAAATTATTGTGTTGTAGTGGTGTGGATGTCCAGTTGTTTTATTATGAATCCATCTATGAACAATGCTGTAGGCTGACAGAGATTTGGCTTCAAATGGGAAATCTCCAGAAAAATTGAAAGGAGCTGGTTCCTTCCTCATGAAAGTGTTTGGTGTTCTTGCTGTAAGTTCATCAATATCTTATGGTTATGTTATTTAGAGTCTTCAGATATTGAGTGGATTATCTAGTGCTTGCTACGTATTTAATGCTTCTTATAAAATTTATAGGGGAAGGGTCCAAAACGAGTGGGAGCATTATATGTAACTTGTCAGTTGTTCAAAATCTACTTCAAGGTGAGCTTTTGCTTCCTCTTTCTTCAGTTGTTTTTCACTGAAAATCAGCTGAGGCTCACCGAGTTAGGACTAGAGCATATGTAATCTGGTTTAGATATAGCAGGTAAAGGTATTCATATGAGAAAGCTCGTATTGCCTAAGGTATTGCACTTAATGTTTTGCAGCTTGGTACTGTTCACCTTTGTCGAAGTGTTATAAGAAGTATAGAAACAGCTCGAATTTTTGACTTTGAGGAATTCCCAAAGAGAGATAAGGTCAGAACTGTGACTTTTAACAAAGAAATCTATCACTTTTCTTTGGATGGAACTTCATAACATGCTAGAAACTACACTTGGAATAGCATCTGATTCATACTCTTTGCTATTGTAGGTTACATACATGTATTATACTGGCCGTTTGGAAGTTTTCAATGAAAATTTCCTTGCTGTAAGTACTCATTTTTTCATGTTCAACTTTGTCACCTAACCTGCATTTCACTTGCAAAATTGTGTGTTAAGCTTTGCATTTTTCACTATGAATTGGAGATTAGATCTTCGTGCCAGACTGCCAGGTATTTAACATATACACGGTTGAATTCTTGCTCATAATTGGATCTTAACAATACTTTGAGTTGATACCACCCTGTCAACTTATATGGTGCTGTTGCATTTTATTATACCAGATTTCACATCTGAGTTTAACTACAAGTTTTGTATTTAATCGGGATATCTAGGCTTGAGAAGCTCATTTTATGGAGATTCCTTAATGATTAATTCTTCATTGGATTCTTTTCTTTGACATGACAGGCTGATCAAAAATTATCGTATGCCTTCACACACTGCAACCCCCAACGTGAAGCAAATTTGAGGTTAGAATAAACCATGCGTGGATATACCTTGCATCTGTTTGATAATGAATTGTGGATAGATTCTTCATATACAGCCCGTTGCCTCAACTAATAGTTTGAACAAAGTCTTCTCATATCAGCTTTTGTTGTAGTTGCTTGAACTGTATCTTACGGAGACATTACAGAATGCATGTCAATATAATTTTGTTAGGATCAGTAGATGATAGGAAGAATAAGCAGAGAGCAGAGGAATAATCGGTAGAGGAATATTCGGGTGGTTAGTTAGCTAAATGGTACTGACAACAATCAT
>JANSVB020000164.1:1543807-1567659 GCA_025504935.2 Erythroxylum haughtii | reverse complement strand
TCATATTTGTGTGTTTTGGTTCGATTTCTAACCTGTTTTCATTGCTTGTGCAGCCATGGTCAAAGTTCATGCTTTCGGCGGGCCCCCCAGTCTGTCAAAGGCAAGCGCAAGGCTGCCGGGCCTTCAGAGGCCAAAAGGTCGGAGAAGAGGCAATTGACAAAAGATTAAAAAAATTCAGTTGACCGTAAAAATTTTGAGTTGTCTAATTTTTAGGTTCAGTTTTTAAATTTTTAGTTGTAATTACTTTAATTACTTTTGTTATTAAAAACAAATCAATTTATTAATTAATTGATTAATTTTCATAAATTAATAGATTCTTATAAATCAAAATAAATCAAGTAATTTTTATTTAAGAATCTCTTTTTTAATTAAACTTCAATCTCTCCAATAGATAATGACAATTTCTTTTAATTATATTTCAAATTCTTCAAATTTATTCAATATTTAACTAGTTTTATTATGGTTTAATACTATTGAACTTTTTAAAGTTTAAAACTTTTGGTCTTACCGGTTTAACTTCCAATCCGGTTTTTAAAACATTGGTAATTGTAGTTTTGAAATCTAATTAACGAGTTGAAACATTAATGAAAAATATTAAAGGTTACGAGGATAGATGTTTTACATTCTATAAGAAAAACAAAAATAATTGAATATTCTTGACTAAATTTCGTATTTGTTACATTGACTAAAGTATACTTTCAAATCTAGAATTTGAAATCTAAATAATATATTTAGAAGCATATAAAGTATCAAAATGACTAACAATTAAACTTATAAAATATTATTATATTGAAGCCATATATTAAAATAGAATTAAGTAGTTGTCTACACGTTTAAATATTAAATATTATGTTAAGTTGTGTTCCTTTTTATTATTTATTTTTCTAAAATTTAAGAAGGCTAAAATTCATTTAATCCCTTTGTTTTTTACCCCTTAGTACATTATGCCTCTATCTATTTTAAAAATGAACTTATTATCCCCTTTGACCACTAGTCAAAAGAACTTAGAATTCAAAAACACCTTAGAATTCAAAAACAGTTTTTTACCCTTGTATTATGATGACATCATTACAACTATAAATGTTGCATTTTTTGGACAAAAATACTCTTTTAGTCTTTTATTGACTAAAATACAATAATAAAAACGAAAAATTACTAAAAATATCATTATTTTCACAATTGCATTTCATGATTGTAATTTATGGAAAAATAAAAAAGATAATTTATTTATGAAAAATTAAAAAAAGAAATAACTAATAGTAATAAAATAAAATATCACCATTTTTATGTTTCCCTTTTGCTTTATAAAACTACAAATACAAAATATAAAAACCGGTGGGTAATAGATAGGAATGACAAATATGGGTCGGCCCAGTTGATCGAGCCACCTGCCGAGATTGCTTGGCCCCGTCGGGTCATGATATTGGTCAGGTCGGGACAATCGTTTTATTTTTTTAAAAGACATAAAGTGGAGCCGAGCCTGACCGACCTACCTGTGGCCTGTCAATTTAGGGGTCGTATCACAAGCTAGTAGCCCATGGTTGGATGGGGCATAAGCTACGCAGTCTCGAGCCCATCAGGCCACGAGCCAGTTAGCCTGTGGATTGGGTCGAGTCGAGCCAAGCTCATGTCAAGCCATTGTCATTCCTAGTAACATAATGAGTTAAAAAATTGAAAAAAAGCCTAAAGAAGATAATTTATAGTTTTATAGAGCAAAAGGGAAACAAAAAAGGTTATATTTTATTTTATTATTGTTAATTATTTCTTTTTTAATTTTTTCATAAATTAACGATTATTAAGTACAATTAACGTTTATTCTGGGCGACGTTGGATGGAGTGCTTCTACAAATTTCTAATACAGAGCATATCATCTTAGGAGGTGATTTTAATGGGCAATAGGGGCTATTTTATACGGATATATAGGAACTCATAGGGGCTTCAAATACGACACTAGAAATGATGGTGGGAATGCTATATTGGACATGACCATAGCGTATGAGTTAGTAATAACAAATTCCTTATTTAAGAAAACGAAGCGCACTTGGTGACGTTTTAAAGTAACACAATCAAGACACAAATCGATAATTTTCTTTTCAGGAAAAGAGCCAGATCATGGTGCAAAGATTGCAAAGTACTTCTGGCTGCATGCCTATCAACCCAACATAAATTGTTAGTTTTGGATTTAGGAATTAATGGATGGAGGTCACAACAATTTACCAAGCAATGTCGTAAAATTAGATGGTGGAGTTTAAAAGGGAAAATGGTAGAACAATTTAGGACTTAAGTTCGGTATAATACAAAATGGTCTGTGAGTAGGGATGCTAATCGAATGTGGGAGGGAGTAGCCCCCCTGTAGTGAGAGAAATTGCCACAAAACTCCTAGGGGTATCCAAATGGCATAGGGCAGGCGGATGGAATCTTGGTGGCAGTCGGACGAGGTCCAGGGGAAGGTAAAGGCAAAAAAGATAGCTTTTAAAGATCTTTTAGCAAGTACAATAGAGGCGAAGCGGGGAAACTAATAGAGTAAGGTATAGACTGGTGAAACAAAAGGCAAAGAAGACAATTTCAATGGCTAAAGGAGAAGCATATGAGACTATGTACAGGGATTTGGATACATTCAAGAGAGTACTAAAAATTTTCAAGCTAGCACGAGATAGGACATGTGAGACGAAGGATTTTAACTAAGTCTGTTGTATATATGATGAAGCAGGATAAGTACTCACAGATGCCCAAGCCATCAAGAGGAGATGACAGAGATACTTTTATGGCTTGTATAACAAAGACATATTGGTCAACATAGAGTTAACAGAACCCTTCATATTGGGGAATTTTTTTAATGGGTACTATGGGAAAGGGTCATAAGGGGATAGGAGTGGAAGGGTCGTAGGGCCGAATGAGATCTCTATAGAGGTGTAGAAGTGAATAGGAGTTGTCAGTATTGAGTGGTTAGTTCAGCTCTTTAATATGATCATTGAGTCAGCCAAAATGTCATGTGGAAGCGAATAGGAGTTGTCGGTATTTAGTGGTTACTTTAGCTTTTTAATGTGATCCTCGAGTAAGTTAAAATGCTGGATGAATAGAGATTGAGTAGGTTGATCTCCTTATACAAGCTCAAAGGGGACATCTAACAATGTCACAACTATAAAGGCATCAAATTACTAAGACATACCATGAAGCTGTGGGAGAAGGTAATTGAAAAGAGAATCCGGAGAGCTACTTCTATATCAGCCAACCAATTTGGATTTATACATGGTAGGTCTACGACAGAAGCAATACGTCTACTTTGTAGACTAATGGAATGTTACAGGGAACAAAAACGAGATTTGCATGTAGTTTTTATTGATTTGAAGAAGGCATATGATAGGGTTCCTAGATAACTCTCATGGAGGTATTTGGAGGCAAAGGACATTCCTCTGACCTATATCAACGTAATTAGGGATATGTATGAAGGAGCATTGACCAACATAAGGACGATAACAGGTGACACAGAAGCGTTTTCTATTGGTGTTGGACTACACCAAGGCTCTGCCTTAAGCCCTTTTTGTTCACATAAATATTAAATGAACTTACCAAACATATTCAAGGAGAGGTACCTTGGTGTATGTTATTTGTTGACAATATTGCCCTAATCAATGAGACAAAAGAGGGGGTCAATTTCAAGTTAGAATATTAGAGACAAACGTTAAAATCGAAAGGTTTTAGAACAAGCAGGATTAAGATGGAGTATTTAGAATGCAACTTTTTGGAAAGTCAGATGGTAAATGAGGCGGCAGTAGCAATTGGTATTGACGTCATACCACATAAATCGAGTTTTAAATATCTAGGATCCATCATTCAGAGCGATGATA
The DNA here is from genome assembly GCA_025504935.2 of Erythroxylum haughtii. Classification (NCBI taxonomy): domain Eukaryota; kingdom Viridiplantae; phylum Streptophyta; class Magnoliopsida; order Malpighiales; family Erythroxylaceae; genus Erythroxylum; species Erythroxylum haughtii. Next base: position 1,563,811 of record JANSVB020000164.1, on the reverse strand, counting down.
ATATCGATAACGATATAGTATATCGTATTAGATCTGGGTGGATCAAATGATGGAGCACGTTAGGTGTTCTCTGTGATAAAAAGGTCCCTATAAAACTAAAAGGAAAGTTCTATAGAATGGTGATTCGGCCAGTCATGTTATATGGTACAGAGTGCTGGCCTACTAAGCGTAGACATACGCAACAGTTGTTGGTAACAGAAATGTGAATGCTTAGGTGGATGTGTGACATTCTCAAAAGAGATAGAGTGTGGAATAGGGCAATGAGAGTCAGGTTACAGGTGGCTAGTATAAATGATAAGTTAAGAAAGAAAAGGTTTAGGTAGTTTGGGTATGCCAACAAGATTCTCTATGATGCTCCGGTTCACCGCGGCGAGAGAATAAACCTTAATAACTACAAGAGGAGAAAGGGGAAGCTTTACAAGAACTGGAAGAAAGTGATCAAGAGAGATATGTTAGAGTTGGCTCTCACTGCCGCAGTGACTAGAATTAGAAAAGTCTGGCATGATAAGATAAGAGTGTATGACATATCATAGAGCTCTCTTTTTTTTTGGTGTAGGGGGAGATTCTTACGATGGTACGTATAAAACCGTAAGATTACCGCATTCTCATGACACTGATCAGGGAAGACTCACCGGGCAACTAGCAATAAGAAAAGCTGGTCTTTATGAGTTGAAAGGTAATAGCAGATTATGGTCACCATCAGGTATATATATGGATTTACTACCAGTCTTTAGGCATTTATTCTTTGTAATCTACATCTCTATTATCATGTCACTTATGTATGTGGGCCTACTGGAAACAACTTAGGTATTTATTCTTTGTAACCTACATCTCTATTATCATGTCTACCTATGTATGTGGGTCTATTAGAAACAACCTCTTTACAATGTAAAGATAAAGCTGTGTACTATCAGATCTCTCTAAACCCTGTATCATTGCGAGACTTCGGAATATGATGATAATGATGACCGTATATAATAGCGCAACCTCTGGCAACAACAAAAGCCCACAAAACGAGAATGAACCTTCTCAACTCTCAACCAGGCTTTTATACATAAGAAGATGAAGATCAGAAGGCTTTGAAGAGCAGTTCGTTAGTATTTGTGAAGAACAATAGTGCAGCCAAAGTATGATCGATCATATTGATGAATGTATAGTTGGTTACAATGGGCCAATTCTCTTTCTCTTTCCCGTTGCAGAAAAAGGATCCAAATCTGATCAGTGAATCCGTTTCAGTTGTCTTCACCTATGCATGGCAAGCCATCCTGTCAAAATTATCTCGGTGGGGGCTAACATGACCCTCCCTGGTCCTGGAGCCTTACCTGTTTTCTCAGGATCCCGGCAAAACAGATAAAGACTAAAAGAAAGCTGCATGTAATATACCAGAAAATGAAGCTAAACCCATGTCAAAAGAAAGAGAGAAAGATGGCAAGAATAAGTTGAAATTTGCAACACTTTCCTTTCATGGAAAAGTTGGGAAGCGTCTTGTTCATCGTGTGATGACAGTAAATTCCAGTGATGAGCACCGTACAACTTTTAACTTACCCTGATTTTTCATGTAATGAACGACCCTTTTAGGGCCGATAAACGAAGCAAGTGGCCATGAAAGGAATATTTTTAGGGAAGCAGAGACTAGTCCTGATCAGGAAAATGTGAAATGCAATTGCATGGCGAACATATCCCCACCGTGGTAATAGCCAAAATGCATTCAATGCTTGTGCAGACAAAGATCAGTGTACAGTCCCACCACAACGAATAGATCGTTGATGAAGCACGATTATTAGTGATAGTTCATCATCAATTTGTTGGTTGGTGCCAAGATTACCATTCTTCCTATAGTTTCACCCATGAAAACGTATCAAATTCAAGTTACAAAAGAGTTTCAAGTGTAATCAAAATTTCTTTTAAACTTGGAATACATTGAAAGAACTTTATCTCAATTCAATTTTAATAAAACGATGTTAAAACATGTATTGCTTACTAGCTCTTCCTTGTTAAGAGACCGTTATATATTTATTAATACACTTCTTCAAGTAAAAGTCCTTTGACTTTGAAATTTGCATATGTTTACTCTACTTTGTGCTGAATAATAGATAAATGGTACGATTTAAACTCAAGATCACTTGGTAAAAAAGAATCTTATATCATGTTAAGTAATCGTTTCACCACAATAATTTAAGCTATTATATTAGGCCAATTTAATTAGTTTTATGTATTCACTGACATTCCTTACTAAATAAGAGTTCATGGACAGGACCACTAAGATTTAGATGTTTTTATTATTGTGTTTCCATAGGCATGTTGTAATCAATTTTATTCTAATGTTTATTGTGGCTGTGCTTTTGGAATGAAGGTGTTTCCTATTCTGTAAAGAAAAGGACTTTTCAAATATGATCCGTTTGAACAGAATATTGGAAACACTAATCACTCAAACTTATCTTCAGTGTTTACGTACAACTCACAAAACCTATCTATATGCTCTGATCCAAAGTTCTGATTGGCTATCGACGAAGGCGCATCTATACCTGTACGTGAGACAAAAATGTCCAAGTGGAGCTCCAGACAAAAAGAAGCAAATAATTACTAATTAACCATTTGTGCACAGTCTCTTGTATCTGAAGCAGACACGATGAGGAGGAGAGGAAGGAAGCATTTAATGCTTCTTTTGTCTACATTATCACCACAAGATCATATTATCCATGCAATTTGACAGAGAGAATTAAAGAATAAACCAAAAATAAAAAGGGGCAAAGCTGGCAAAGCCCTTTTCTTTTTCTGCGATCACGAGGTGAGCTACGTATGCGGCTTGCCAATCACTCCTGTAAGCGTTGAAGGGTAGAGACATGGACAGAGACGTGACGAAAAATTATCGCATAAGTTGTCAGTAACGTAGGATGTGTCCAAACACAGGTAGTTTTCACTGGAGCTTGCAAATCCTGAAGGGACCTTGGTCTCTAGGCTACAAGACATGAATGTCCTCAATGCCAAAAGGTCCCAGTATCTTCTCTCTCTTTTCCTCGCCTCTCCAGATCAGTTATGGTGGCTGAAAATCTTTATGGGCAAGGCAAGGGCTGGGTGTAAAGGTCTTATGATAGCTGTGCATGGGCAAGGAAAACCAGAAACAAATTAGTGGCCATCAACTTGTCAATCATCTCATGGGATCAGGATTACTCTTAAGCATCATCATTAAGATAAATCTTTGTTTATGTTAATCCACGCAAAAAAATTGTAAAAACAAAATCGAGATTTGTTTTTTTGGATTTGAAAAAACCTGCAGGCAGACTCAGCGAGCATATCTCTCCGAAGATTCAACTGTCGTACCACCCCATAGATAAGTCAAGCGAGCGCACCTCATCATCGAGGGCTCAATTGATGCACCATCTAAGGTTAAAACCCTAGCTGCCCTAAGTTCTTTCAAAATAAGCTAGTATAGAATAGAACCTGGGACCTGATCGAAATTAAGCCCGCTCTCAACCATCTAACCATGCCCCTTGAGGGCTAAATCGAGATGATTACTCGTGATTTTAATTTAGCATAATTTTGATTAAAATAATTATTAAAAAATTTAACCAATTAGATAAATATAACCTTTAAAAAATTGAATCGAAAAATTAAACCATCTAATTTTTTGGTTCAATTTTTTACTTTTCGGTTTGATTTACTTTCATAATTTTTGTTGTTAAAAATTAATAAAATTGTTAATTAATTAGTTAAAATTTTAAAATTAATAAATTCTTATAAATTAAAATTAATTAATTAATTTCTATTTAATAAGCTCTTTCTTTAATTAAATTTCAAATTATTTTATTAGTAATGACAATCTCTTTAAAATTATATTTCAAATTTTTTAATTTTATTTAATTTTTAGTCGATTTTATGACGATCTAATAAAGATTGAACATTTTCATTGGTTTAAATTCTAATTCAATTTTTAAAACATCGATAAAAAGATGAATTTTTATTTAGTAAATGAACTCCAATTTCATTCTTAGTTTCGAGTTTTGACGGTAAAATTGTAATATGGTACTGCGACAGCCTTTATCAAATTGATTTTGGTTGAGATTGTGGGACCTGTCAAGGCCAAATTCACATAAACACAATCTCCTTTGTTAGTATTTGAGCTCCCAATTCAGGCCCACTTGATCCTCACGTTGGGACCAGTTTGTTTTATTTATTTCTTTCCTTTTCAAATAGTTAAAAACTATTTAATTTCAAGTGGTTTTAAATTTTAAATTTTAAATTTTCATTTTAGTTTTAGTTTTAGTTTTAGTTTTATCAAATTATAATTTTTAATTTTTAATTTTTATTTTAAATAAAAATAAATTTTTATTTAATTGTTAATGTATAATATTTAAATAGTGAGACTATAATGAGAGGAGAAACGGGGCATAAGAATAAGAAAGATGGACATGTAATAAGGTCACGATCAGGCTAGGCCTAAGAACCAATAAAGCCCCAACATGTTAGTACGTGACCTCTTAGGCCTAATGACCCGACAAATCCTTGGTAGGCCTAGCCCCACCAAATTGTATCTAAAGCATGTTTTAATTTAGTTCAATGATTTTAGTAAGATAAAAACAATCCATCCTCAATCTCCTAAATAAAGATGTTAATAAAACATGTGTGATAAAAATATATACAATTTCTCCGTCGAGGCAATAAAATTATCAACGATTAAGTCTTATGGTACATGTGAGTTAATAAGAAACTCTTTTGATTTAAGTGAAATTGTGAATTCAAATTTACTTTTGTGTATGCAATCATTTAAAATTTAGAGTTAGAACTTTACCTTATGTAAGAAACTTACTTAATTTGAACAAAAATTAATATAAATACAGATAACTTAAAAACGTCTTCTCTACCATCTTTCCTGCACACCTTGGGAAAAAAAAAACTATCAACAAGTAGTTGCCGTGGGACGAAAAAGTTTCATATCTCGATTACAACACACTCGTGTCACACCCCCATTCCTGTGACAGTTTATCCATCACATGCCATATGGGACAATTCTATTACTATTCAGTTATAATTTTATATTTTAAAATAATTTGATTTATATCATTTTATTTAGGGACGACCAATTTTAACTGTTCAATATGTTATGATTTTTAATTTAGTATCTAAACTTTTAAAAATTTCAATTGAGTAACTAATTTTTCAAAACATTCACAATTCAGTTCAAATCAGTAATTCTTTGTTAATTTGATTAACGAAATCTTTTATATTCATAATCCGTAAATATCCACCTGAAAATTATAATAGTCATAATTAGACTTAGAGCTTTTTTCACACTTACATATTATAAACAACAAATATTATGATAAGGACTAACATTTTGATTTGAATTGTTAAAGTTTTAAAGAATTAATCACTTAGTTAAAAATTTAAAACTTTGACACAAAATTGAAAAGAAAATTATGTTTAAATTTGAATTATTCACCAAAATTTTAAATTTTCGTTATAAAGATAACACATTTTAAATTTTTATAAACTGAAATAAATAAATAGATTTTTATTTAACAAAATTTTTAATTAAATTTTAAATTTTTATACCAATAATTACAATATCTTTCAATCATATTTTAAATTCTTTAATTTTATTCAATTTTTAGCCCATTTAATAACGGTCTAATACTGATTAAACTATTTAAAATTTAAACTTCATATTTTATCAATATAATTTTCGGTTTAATTTTTAAAATATTGATATAAATAATAATATATTATGAATATTAGTAATTATTGTATCAATTTATTTGATTAAAAATGCCTGAACCCCATTTGATTAATTAATCAATCAAGGGCACCAGACTGAGTAATCAATTTGAATTCTTACTTTCAAACAAAAATCTCAATCGAATTTTAGTGAAATTGACTAGGTTGGAAAAAGGAGATATCTCCAAAATATCTTGCACCTTTAAGACATTTTTTTAAGGTAACTATGATTGTGATATTTGATAAATGATAATCACATATCCTCGCCGCCTTTCGATGAAGATTTACATTAAAGTTTAAGTCGTAAAATATTATATAATAAAAATAAAAATCTATGAGATTGTTTTATTATACTAATAGTATCAAAAACAAAATGGGTCATGGTCTTGTAATAGCAAAAAACAGAAAAAGCTTAGGTTAGCTATAACGTCGTTTAATATAATGTCATAAGATTCACGAGGTCTCCTTTATCTCACATCAACGTGCGTACCACATGTGGATCTAAGGATCACACTCGAAGACAAAACGACGACCAAACCACTTGGTTTGGTTCTTTAATCCTACGTTTGTCCACTAAGTGCTGGTAACAGTTATTTTGGTTATTTTGAGGACGTCAGATTACAGCAAAACAACAGGGGTTGTTTGGTAAACAGTTAATAAGTTGGCTTTCAGCTGGTTGACTTAAATTAAAATTTTGACTATATTAAAAAATTATTTTATTATTTAGTTATGAGATGGTTGAGTTGGTTGATTTAACCCAAACAGTTATCTCGTAAAAAGTTCTAAATATTGACCGTTTTGGACCAAACCGTTGAATTATAGTGGTTTGGAAAAAAAAATAGATTTTAAAATATTGGGTTGGATTTGTATGTATATTTAAGAATTAAATGTTTGAATTTTTTAAATTTTAGTTATTAAAAAAGATTTTGAGTTTAACTGTTATTTATGAAATAATTAACATGTAGGTAATTTAAAATCAAATAGACTTTTTTAAAAATATATATAATCAAACAGGCTTACTACATAATTAATACGAAATATATGAAATGTGATTTATAATTACTTAATACTTATTTAAATATTACAACAATAACAAATACAATAATAACAACATCGTTCTATTAAGATTTTTAAATATAAATACAAATAGATTGTATAAATGAAAAAAATGCGAATGAGAATGAAAATAAAAATTAAAAGAAAATAAACAACAAATAAATAAAAAAGAAAATAAATAAGTAAATAAAACAATCAAGAAATTTAAAAAAATTAAAAAATATATTAATTACATAATTAGATAACTAAAGAAAAAGCACTACAAACAAAATTATTACTGCTAATCAAAGCTACAAAATTCGAAGAAAAATGCTTGAAAGGTTTAAGAAATAGAAGAATCTTCCATGTAAGGTCGACTACCTCTATACTAGTTTACCAAAGTTTCTATTAAATATTAAGTTATCAGTAAGTTCTAATAGGATCATATAAATCCACATCACCCCCTCCCCTAAATTTTCTTGTCCCCTTTTTTCTTTTTCTTTTCTTACCGTCCTTACAAATAAATTTATAAATAATCTTCTCGTATCTTATTATTAAACATAAAGATGTCTTTTTCTAATACGCTTAAATCACATTTTCCTACCTTATTATACTATCAAAGCTAATCACTTCTGGCTTGTCTCATAAATTACATTATTGAGTTTATCTTTTCTTATAAGATTGTACATTTAATAGAACACTCTATTAACTTATGACCATTCACCTGTTTGATAAGCCAATATTTTGTCTACAGAGCATGGTCAGTCTAATTACTTTGGATTTGGGAACAAGATACTAGTAATAACAGTGCAGGTTGTGTAATTATTATGCTTAATTATGATTAACTTTGTGTAATTTGTAGGTTAAGTCTTCAGGGTGACGTAATTGGACGAGTCTTTGACCCATCTTATGATTACTTTTGGACAGAAGGGGACGAGTGAGTTGTTCAGTTGGTGGGCCGTCCATCAGCAAATTTACATGTGAGGTTGGTGAAAGGCATTGTCTACCTTTTTATTTTTTCATTTTAAATTGTATTTATAAATTTTTTTAAGTAAATTATATAATAAACGAAACAGCTCAAAATTTAACTGAAAATATCAATTCAATTAAATACTTATTATTTTACACTTTCATAATTGTTATAAATTTTGCAAAATGCACACTATAAATATGATATTTTATTACGAAACTACATACATAAACATACTTAAGCTTAATTTTACAAATTATATATTATCAATTGTTTTGATTTTTAATGTCGGACATTTTTTACTTTTCTCATAAAGTTGGATAATATTTAATTACATTTTTTGAATTTTCAAATAACGTATTGGTTAAATTACGTAATTTAATTTGGATAAAGATAATAAAGTAGCCAATAAACGATCTAAATCAACGAGTCAAAATCTATGTGAAAAATAGATCCTGATCAGTATAAACCGGACCTATATTAGTCATGTTATGGAGAAATCTAATATGAAAGTTATATACTCACATCATTTGTAGGTATAAAGATTTTCTGACCCGTTAAGAAAACTTATATTTTAAGAAAATTGTCAATCATGTTTTGGTAATTAGTTTCCGTAAAGATGGAAGTAAATTTGAGATCATTTCGATTTTGGAAAACTTATTTGAAATTATGAAACTGAAATAAAATATTTTTTATAATTTTTCATTTATTACCTTTTCATGACATGCAACTAAGGTATTGTGACGTGTTACATTTAAATGATAAGAGATGATCAACTTTTGATTCAAGTTTTATTAGAAGAGGTAGTGGAGGAGGAGTACTAATTCTTAAGTCCTGAAAAGTAATTTAAAGTCTTTGAATGAACAGAAACATGTGTAGGCAAGTTGTTCCTATAAAAAGGACCTACGGCTTTGAGCAAGAAGAGGCTAGGAACTACATTAATAGTAGACTACTGAAAAGAAAGTAAGGATCTGTCTTTATTGGATAAAATCTACTACTAGAAAAATAAAGTGACTCTTAAGAAGATAGAGAACCACAGACACTTTATTATAAGTCCTTGATTCGTTGCAATTACTCCATCTTACCTTACTGTTTCTTCTTCTTCACCATCATTTCCTCTGCGTGACTAGATTTGATTAAATTTTCTTCCTTGGAGTGACAAATAGGAGAAAAATGGTGGCCAAGAAGCCAAAAGTGGTCATAATTGGAGCAGGAATGGCTGGTCTAACAGCTGCAAACAAGCTCTACACTTGCACTAGCTCAAGAGACATTTTTGAGCTGTGTGTTGTGGAAGGTGGCACAAGGATTGGTGGCAGAATCAACACTTCAGAGTTTGGTGGTGACAGGATTGAGATGGGTGCAACTTGGATCCATGGCATTGGAGGCAGCCCAGTACACAAGATTGCTCAAGAAATCCATTCACTCCAGTCTGAGCAGCCATGGGAGTGCATGGATGGTTTCTTAGAAGAACCATTGACCATGGCTGAAGGTGGGTTGCAACCTATTCCTTCTATTGTGGACTCCTTATCCACCCTTTTCAAGAAGCTCATGGACTATGCTCGGGGAGAATTGATCGAAGGTAGTGAAAAGATCGAAACTTTCGATTTCTACAGACTAGCAGCTAAAGCCTACAAGATGAGTTTGGCCAATGGTGGAGCTCGTGGTAAACTTAGTGTTGGTTCTTTCCTTAGGGTAGGCCTAGATGCTTATTGGGATTCTCTGGGAGGTCAGAAAGACGTCAAAAGTTGTGGGAATTGGAGCAGAAAGTTGCTTGAAGAAGCCATATTTGGTATTCACGAGACCACTCAGAGGGTTTACACATCTGCTGGCGATCTCTCAACTCTAGATTTCCATGCAGAGAGGGAGTACATCATGTGTCCTGATGAAGAAATCACCATTGCTAAAGGCTATCTGAGTGTGATTGAGTCACTAGCTTCTGTTCTACCGGACGGTCTCATCCAATTGGGCCGCAAGGTCACAAAAATAGAGTGGCAATCTGGAGCTCAACAACCCCTTGAAAATGGTCATGCTAATAAACCAGTGAAACTACATTTCTGTGACGGCTCGGTTATGTTAGCTGATCATGTTATAGTCACAGTCTCACTTGGGGTACTTAAAGCTGAAATTAGCAAAGATTCAGGTATGTTCAGCCCTCCTCTTCCATCTTTCAAGACTCAGGCCATATCAAGACTTGGATTTGGGTTAGTTAACAAGTTGTTTCTGCAAATAAATTCAAGGGGCGAGGAGGGGCAGAAGTTCCCATTTCTGCAAATGGCTTTTCGTAAGCCGGACTCTGAACTGAGAGATAAAAAGGTACCATGGTGGATAAGAAAGACAGCTTCTTTATGTCCAATTTATAAGAATTCTAGCGTTCTGCTATCTTGGTTTACTGGGGAAGAAGCTCTTGAGCTAGAGTCCCTTAGTGATGAAGAGATTATCAATGGGGTTTCAGCAACGGTATCAAGTTTCTTACCGCATTTTCACAATCAAGTGAATTATAAAAACTGGAATGCTGATTCTGATGGAAGAACAGACAAAAGTGAAATTCTTTTCACGAAGGTTTTGAGGAGCAAATGGGGTACTAACCCTTTGTTCCTGGGATCTTACAGTTATGTAGCAGTTGGATCAAGTGGAGAGGATATGGATTCATTGGCAGAGCCATTACCAATGACTGATAATTGTGAAACTGCTGGTTCACCACCACTCCAAGTTCTATTTGCAGGGGAGGCCACACATAGAACTCATTACTCCACCACTCATGGTGCTTATTTTAGTGGTCTTAGGGAAGCCACTAGACTTCTTCAACATTATAATTGTGTTGGAGTTTAGATACTTACTGCCCTCTACTATTATTTTTCAGGATTATATTTTCATGATATGTTTTCTAAGTATTTCCATCTTTCTTTCTTTTAGTTCACGCTAGTGAGCACAGAAGAAAGAAAAGAAGGGAAAACTAGAGAGGGATTGGGCCAATTTTTAGATGTATTGCCTGGTTTAAGAAGCTTCTTCCAATTCCTCAATTTGCTTTCACCATGTTTTGTGAGTTTGGTCTACTGTTTGAGCTTACTGATCTCCAATGCACAAAGTAGCAAACACTAACTACGATTATGTTGAGAATGTAGATTACAAGGCAAGAAAACTTTCAATGCACAATGGACAGGATCCGAGGAACCCGGCTCTTTCTAGCTGGAATTTCTTGATCAGTTCTTTTTTTTTTCTTTAGCTTGTCTCTGTGCTCAAAAACCCAAACCAACCCTTTGTAGCTCAGACACAATTGTAAGTTACAGTGGAAATCCAGTAGACAAATTGGGACAATGAATGAACTGACCTAGAAGTCATATTATTCACATGAAAATATAGATAGAAACCAAACTTGTGTGTCCATATGGTACTTGTTTCTGTATCAGATTGCAGCTACAATGGGCCAATGGAAATAAATCAGATTGCTTTCCAGGATGTCCTTGACAATGAGACATAAGTAGAGATGCTTACAATCATCTGGTTTGCTTTGAACATTAGTGCCAAAGCTGTGTTGAGGGGGACCCAATAAGAATGATGGCTCAAATTCCATGCATACGTAATGTGCCAAAATACAGTAAGACAGTTAACTAATTAGCTCTTCATCTGCAATACACTTGGCCTACCCACTTGGTGCCATCAGATCTCTCTGCAGATACCAAATCCTTGAGTCTGTACGCTAGAGACAGAAAATGACTGTTCATAAACAACACATTATATGCTAAATACCCCAGATATGTCTGTCTGATAGTGCCTATAAATCTCAATCGCATTGCAAAAAGATGCAGCAATCGAGGACAACTATCAAAGTTGACCATCAAGAATGGTCCACAAGCTATTGATAATTGAATCCTTGTTGTATCCTCTTTAGAGTGTTTCATAATACCAAATGAGATCAAACTTGGATCACAAGGTTTCCTGTGACAACAAAAAAGCCTCTGAACTTGGTGTTATCGGTGGATTAACACTATGTCGTGTTTGTCTGAGACCACTGTATGGTCAAATCAATAGAGCTAATGTATAAAGACTCCATTATTGGGATATCTGCCAAGCTCTTCCCTCAGAGGAAAAAAGAAGAAAACATGCAATGACCCACCTGCTGTCTCTTTCCACCTCTTGTGGGCTTCAATCAACCTTTGATGATTGTTCATATCATACACCAATCTGTCACCTTGTTGTCTCTTTCATCAAAGAATTAAACGAGAATCTCCATCCCTCATCCCACCTTAACCACTGCAGATAAATCCAAAAATGTTAATGATCATTTACATGGACCCTTGTTTTACCTATAATCATCATTATCAAAGGTCAATAGTTGTTACCAACAAAAAACGAAACCCAAGTGTAGCCTCAAACTAACAATTTATCCTTATAGCCCACAGCTTCCCAGCTTCAGAATAGCTGTGAGACATTAACCAATCATCAATCTCATAATACTCAGCTTCTTTGATTTGGTGGATTTCCTTTTGGAGGGTGCTAGTGCAAGATCTTACATCCGATTTCTTGTTGCTGCAAAGCAGTTTCATATGTTTCTTTTATGCTCTCAAATTCCATGAAATCTTTCTCACTTAAGCTATTAAAGTCATATAATCATTCACCCATATCTTTAAAGTAGCTAAAGTTGACAGGGATTCCAAGCATTTGATTGACTCTGGTGGAGGGTTAATTTGGTTCATTTCAACAAAAGGCATACACTTAAACTAAGTAAAGTTATATCAAACCCTTTTAAAGTTCATCATCAGGGATAAATCCCCAGTAGAGCCTGAAACAAACATTGACTGAAAAACGACTTCTAGAGAACAGTAATCTGCAGAAACTATTATGAGAAGGTAAAAAGATAGTTTTCACCAATATTCAGAAGCTAAATTTCATTAAAGGAACTTGTGATATGTTGTACTATGAGAACATACTTTCAGTTATATTCAGTTGGATTTGCAATCATCTTTTGTTTGTCAACTAAGGTTTGATATCGATATCACCATATCAGATTCCACTTGGTGACAGCATTCCTCTTTTCTCCATGTCCCAAAATCTTTAATAATCCAATGAGAGATCAACACTTGGGTCTCGTGCAAATCTTAGATTAAAAGTCTAATGATGCATTAGTAGGTGCGTATGCTTTATTCCTTTCTTTCCTTTTCTAAATGAGAACTACTTTACTATCCCTTGAGAACCAATGAAGTCTAAAGAGAAGATATCAACTGATTTAAGTAGCTTATCATCTTGGTATCTAAACATTTTCTTTGCTTTTTTGAGCCCCTTTAAGTCAATGGTCAAACAGCTTCTCTTTCAATTCTTATTTGAAGGAATCTAGGGCCTATTCCTCTGGTACTAGAGTGTTTGAACTCCTTACCCCAGCTCTCAGCAAAAAGTTTACACCCGATCATGATATTTCTGATTACAAATGTACCAATCACATGATAATTGTTCTTACCTGATAATGAACTTCTGTAACTTTAAAGGCGCAGAGGATGTCCTTCATTAGACAAATGTAAAGAAGTTTGCAAGTCACAACTCACAAGGAAATAACAAGGCATTAGTTTAAAGATTGTTGATTCAGTTGATTCAGCAGGTTCCAAAATTTCTAAACCTTTCGACTCATTGTTGCTGACAGAAGGTGTTGACCACACAATTCAAGAGAATGGAATATATTCTTTTAATTGTCTGCTTTGGATATACAGTCCTAGAAAGAAGCAGAGGCAATTGAATCTTCAGAGTTCAGAAACACTTACTGCACATGATAGCAGCCAGGAAACCTTATCTTCAACAGTCACGAACTGGACTCCTTGGTCAAGTCCAGTTTTGTCACTTTTGAATTACAAAACAGTCGACAAAAAGCCCTCTCTGAAAAGGATCTGTTCCGCTTGTCTTTTGTTAAGATTGTCCAGTGGTCCGGCCCATTCTTCCATGCCTCTCGGAATCCTCGTCCCATTCTGTTTTGTCAATCAGGAAAGTTCATTGAAAATTAAATAATTGAGCATAGGTTTAGTGTACATAATATACATTAAAAGCCTGTCCCTTGTGCGACAATGTACCAGAGGGTAGGTAATGGAACAAGAGGAGTATGGCAACAGACTAAAGCATGCGTCTAAAAACACAATGCAATATCCTTACACTGTACTGATTTCTCTTTACAATAGCCAATATCCATTTTTTTAAAAAGGGAAAATACAACGAAGAAAATTATACTAGGCGTCTCGGGAGAGTTTGCCCGGACCTATCCTCTAGAAGGAGTAAGTGGCACCCTATGAGTGTAGTAGATAAATAGTGAACGCTAATAGCGAAATGGGCTGCATAAGTAGCGAGCCAGTTAGCGCATCTGTTGTCCTCTCGGTAGATATGCCAATGAGTGACAGTCCAATTGCGAGCAAACAGCTCATGAATTCCCATGACTATGGGGTTGAGCGTCCTAGAGCGTCTGTCTACAGAGAAAAGCAACTCAATCACCACTGTAGAATCAACTTCCAGCTCGATCCGGCGATAACCCCGATTCCAAGCAAAAGTAAGACTAGAATAGACTCTCCAGAGTTCTGCAGTCAGGGCTGAGCACCATCCGAGGTTGTGTGTAAAGCCTCCAAGCCAGTTTCCCTCACTATCCCGTAACAGTCCACCGGTGGAGGCAGAGGACACGAACGGGTTACAGGCTCCATCAGTGTTTAACTTGACCCACCCAGGAGGGGGTGAGATCCAACCGATACAACGGCAAGGTCGATGTCGAGCTGCATTGGAAGGGAGCTGGTGCCACATGGCAGTCTGGAGTACCTGACCTGCATAAGATAAAATAAGCGAAAAGGGAGAGTTAGGCCATTGAAAATGATCTTCAAAGAGGGACGAATTCCTCCATTTCTATAAGAACCAACACGTAATGCCAAAAAGGAGCGACCACTCGTGCCCGAAGACAAGACGGTGGTTCTGGAGATTGATTGTGAGCCAAGCCAGGGTTGGCAGACGAAAAAGTCAGGAGCTAGTAATTGAGGGGGGAAGGCTTGCCACACTAGTCTGGCTCGGGCACAATCTCTTATGACATGAATTGAGGATTCAAGGATATGACAATAGGGACATCTGTCATCCGTTGAGAGGTCTTGCGAACCCGGTTTTAATTAGTCAGTAAATGATCATGGGCCAAAAGCCATAAGTAGGAACGGATACGTTGAGGGCCGTCCCACTTCCAGATAACCTGCCATAGGGCCAGGGAGAAAGTATAGTCATGGCCCATTATCATGGAATAAGTGGAGCCAACCGTGAAGAGGCCAGTAACAGAAGGGCCCCAGATCACCTTATTCGGACCGAGTAAGGAGTTAGGGGGAAGCACACTAGCTATAGCCCTACCAATGGGCTCTGGGTTGAAAGGTGTCCCAATCCCAAGTCCCATCGCTGTTCACAAAGGTGTGGACCGTACGATCTTGATAATGAGGCGGGAGAGGGGCTGTGACCTGGGAGAGGAGTGGGCCAACACCCGAAATCCAAGGGTCCGACCAGAAACGAGTGCTAGCTCCATCGTCGAGCCTCCATTGTATGCCTTTCAACACGATGGGCCACGTCGCCTTGATGCTACGCCAGACCATGGAGCCCCCTGTGGCGTCCAAAGAAGAGGGAAATGGGTTGACATCGACGTGATATTTGGCACGAAGAACCTGAATCCAAAGAGTGTGAGGTTGGTCAATCAGGGTCCACCCCAGTTTTGCCAAAAAAGCATCGTTAGTCTCTCGAATTCTCCAGATGCCAAGTCCCCCCTGACGTTTCGATTTGCAAACATCCTCCCAAGGGACCAGATGAATCCTCTGGTTGCCATTAGACGAGCCCTACAAGAACTGTCGAATCAGTTTCTCCAGCTCGTCGCAGTTTACGAGGAAGACGGACTGTCTGCATGGTATAGCTGGGCAGAGCCGCAATGACTGATTGGACTAGCGTTACACGACCAGCGAAAGACAACGGGTTGGCCGTCTAGCCAGATAATCGCTGGTGTACTTTATCCAATATGTACTGATAGGTACGTTTGCTGACTCGGTCATGCAAGAGGGGAACTCCAAGATAGCGGCCAAGATCCGTCGTCTATTTGAAGCCCAGAGAGCGGCTTAAGGAACGGGCTAAAGAGGAAGGAGTATTTTTGGAGAAGTAGCACCGGGATTTATCGTGATTCACGCGTTGGCCAGAAGTTGCACAGAAAGTGTCCAGAATATCGCGAATAACAGAAACTTGAGTCAGAGAGGCGACAGAAAACAGTATGAGATCGTCGGCAAAAAATAAATAGGAGAGGGGCGGACCAGTGCGACCTAACTTCACTGGTTGCCAACGCCCTTGTGTCACCGCGTGAGTAATGGATTGTCCTAGGCGTTCCATACAGAGGACAAAAATGTAAGGGGACAGGGGGTCACCCTGGCGAATCCCCCTAGAAGGCCTAAATTCATCACCCAGTTCGCCATGCCAAGCAATGTGGAAGGAGACTGTAGAAATACACTTCATAATGAAATTGATCAGGGCCCCTGAGAGTCCACAGGCAATAAGGGTGTCTTGGATAAAGTCCCATGAGAGCTGATCATAAGCTTTCTCGAGATCTACCTTCAGAGTCATAATGCCTGTCCGGCCCGTTTTCTTGCGCATAGTGTGGATGACTTCTTGGGTGACAATAATGTTGTCCGTAATCAAACGGCCAGAAACAAAGCTGCATTGGTTAGGGGCGACCAGAGCTTTCAAGAAGGGTTTAAGCCTATTAACGATGATTTTAGTGATGGCTTTGTAGAGAACAGTGTATAACGCAATTGGTCGGAACTGCGTAAACGAGCGCAGAGAAGGCGTCTTGGGTATAAGGACCATGATGGTCCTGTTCAGAGTAGTGTCCCAAGTGTGATGCCAAAACACCCGTTGTAGGTAAGTGGTCAGAGACGGGCCAACGAGTTCCCATTGGGATTGATAGAAAAAGGCCGGGAAGCCATCATACCCAGGAGCCTTATTAGGGACCATAGAGAAAAAAGCCAGCTTGATTTTCTCAGGACTGAGGGGACTCACCAGGTCCTCCTTCACCTGTTGAGGAAGGGTAGTGGGCCATCCTAGGATGTGCCAGGCAGGGGATTGGGGGCTGTCGACCTTGTATAACTGCCCAAAGTAGCTTTGTGCTAGACTACAAACCTTCGTAGGATCATCGATCCGAACACCGTGGTCATCATATAAGGCATGTATACTTGCTTGACGGTGTCTCACCTTGGTGATCGTATGATAAAACTTGGTATTTCTGTCGCCCTGACCTAACCACTGGCTACGAGAATGTTGGTGCCAAAAAAGCTCCTCTTGAACGAGGACCTGCTCAAATTCAGAGAGAAGGTACTCCTCAAGATCTCGGAGTGAGGGCGAATCAGTTTCCTCAAGATGTTTTTGTATGCCTGCGAGGCGGGCCATGAGTCTCTTCTTATGGTGGAATATGTTGCCAAACGTCGATTCGTTCCAAGCGGTTAAGGTGTTCGCGAATTTAGACAACGCACCACTAAAGTCCAACTGGGAAGGTTGCCAATTCTTGGCTACAAATGGCGTAAAGCTAAGATGAGTAAGTCAAGCCGATTGGAATTTGAAGGAGCGACTGGCTGGAGGAGAAGACAAAGGAGGCTGGAACGAGATAAGAATAAGGCAATGGCCGAATTTCAGGAAGGGAAGGTGGGATACAGTGGTGTTAGGGAACGTAGACTGCCAAGAATTGGAGCAGAGGGCCCAGTCTAGCCGAGCGAGGACTTGACCTCTCCCCCAGGTATAACGCGACCCAGTGAATCCTAGATCCTGAAGTTAGCAGCTAGTCACACATTCCCGAAATTGCTAGCTGACTATATTTTGACGACAAGAGCCTCCTCGTTTATCTTGGTTCTCTAATTTGGCGTTGAAATCGCCACCGAGGAGCCAAGGTGTGGAATGGCGCTGAGCAAGGAGTTTCAGGTGCGGCCATAGGTACTTCTATAACGAAATCGACGGATTGGCATAAATAGCGGTAAAAGCAAAAGTCATCTGATCCTAGGTAATACTGGCATGTACAAATTGCCGGTGTGCGAGCAAAATCCGAACTGCAATATCTGCTTGCCAAAGAAGCTAAATAAGGCCCGAAAAACCTTCAACTTCTACCCGAAAGGAGTGGACAAATCCCAATTGTCGGATAACTTTAAGAGCTCGGGCTCCACTGATACGAGGCTCCAAAACTACGACCAGAATACGTTTATGAATTTTGAGATAGTTTTTAATGATGGGTCTGAAAGTCCTTCCCCCAGCCTCTTGACAATTTCAAATAAATATCGACATGAGAATGGATCAGGAGGAAGTCATGTATGGGGCGGTATAACCCGTCGTCTCTAAGAGCTAGACCTCCATAGGTTCCTGTGAAGTCTCTGCCATCTGGGTATCGGATTGACTTGAGGAAGGAGGCGGTGCCATACAGTCCTGAGCCGAATCCGGGGGTCGCGGGGGGTGTATTATGGAGAGCCCTGAAGTGGAAGGTAGCGGGATAGACAGGCCTGGATAGCCAGGGTCCGCCTCCATATCCTCGCTGTCCACAAAAGCTGGTGCGGGTAGGGAAAAGGTAGGGTCTAGGTTGATCACGATAATGTGGGTGAATTGATTTCAATAAATGCGTTATTATTCGAATTGCATGTAAATGCTAAAATTTGTACAAGTATATTGGTATAATATATATTTATACATATGCTTGATTTTGTGCTGATTGCCGATGGCTATGATTATATTAGCCACTGAGCTGTGTAGCTCAACCCATTACTTTCCCTCCTCAGGTGCAACTCAGGACCTCAGTTGATCCTTGCCAGGCATCGAAGAACTCCGCAGTAGTTAAAGACCATTTTATTTAAGTTAGTATTTTTAGTTGGCCCGCTGAGCATGACAGCATGGAGCATATTTCATGTATTTTGGATTTTGAATTATTTGTATTATGCATGACTGAGTATACTTGTTGAATTCCATTTTGAGATTATTATGGCATGTAGCCCCGGGTTTTGGGGTGTTTAATTCGTGTGTATGATTTTGCGTATGAATTTCATGTGCGAATCAGATGTTGTGTGAATGTTGGGATCGGGTCCGACGTTTTGGGCCGCCTGTCGCGGATGCAGTCTGAGGAGCCGCCTCGGGAATCGGATTCCGGGGCCCGGGCTCAACAAAATTCCTAGCATAATTAGGAATATAAAGATAATTTTTTAGATCCAGGTGACACTCAATGTCAAAGATCAATCTGTATGTCCCAATGCCGTCTATTCATGTCTTCATTCTGTTCCCTATATACAAAAATTTTCAGTTCTGTTTAAGGATTGGATTGAAAGGAATCCCTGTTTAACATATGACACATAAGTAGTTGTACCGGAATCTAACCACCAGGTATTATTAAACATTATAACAAGATTTGATTCAAAACATACTGAGACATAGTATATATCTTTCTTTTCGAATCAAGCCTTTCTTAAAGGCAATCCTTCTTGAAGTGATCAGACTTTTTGCAGAAGTGGCATCTCTTATCTTTATGGATTCAACCCTCATTAACTTTACTAAAAGCTTTGTCCTTATCTTTGCCTTTCTTTCCTGGTTTGTTCTTGCTGCTATTAACTCTTTGATGAAATGTGAGATGAACTAAGTGTTCCTTCATTTTCTTCAATCTCGCTTCCTCTTGAATCAATATGGCCTTAATTTATTAAAGGTTCCATTTTTCCTTAACGGTGTTATAATTCACTTGGAATTGGTCGAACTCAAGAGGAAGTGAGTTGATAATGAACAGTACAAGGAAAGGCTCACTTACATCCATGCCTATGGATTTCAACTTCACTGCTAGATTTGACATATGTGTTACATAATCATGAATAGGTTGTGACCAATTAAATTTTTTAGTCGTCAGCTCACTCATTAAAGTCCCTATTATGGACTTATCGGTTATATCAAATTGGGAGTATTCTTTAAACTTCAACATAAACTCCTTTGTATTGTTCGTTTTAGGCATTGACGACTTTACATTTTCTGCAATTACCATTCGCATCAAATTCAAGCTTAGTCTATTAGACCATTTCCAAGCCTCATAATAAGACTTATTAGCTTCAGAACTAGTCTCGGTTATGGTTGCGGGCTTTGCGTCTAAAACTATGGTCAAGTCCAAATCCATTACACCCGGTTAGAACTAGATTTGTCCGAACTAATCAGCATAGTTCAAACCATTGAACTTGATTAGTCCATTTCCTAAAGCAAACAAATTAGTAGATGCTGTAAACACAACATATATCTCACATATTAATGCTTTAAGT
>JANSVB020000164.1:1499799-1519630 GCA_025504935.2 Erythroxylum haughtii | reverse complement strand
TTAGAAATTCAGAAACTGGAAGCTGTTAATGTTAATGTGAACCTGGTGACCATATTCTGAAAACAATCCCATGTTCGCTCACACTTTCCCCCCTCAATCTCTTCAGTCTCTGCCAAAACCATCTGCTCCTTCCTGTTACCAATGGACCAGAACTAGAGTATCTCCTAAATGAAGATCCCTGCCTGTTATACCTCGCAGATGAACCAAACAAATTTGACATTGACAATGCCCTCTCTATATCTGGCTCCGAATCGTAGTTAGCTGCTGCGATTGCCCGGTTTTGAAAAGGATCTAGCAGCTGTCTCGAGTCACCACTGTCCTCAGCATCCATATCAATGGATAAATCCTGACTGGAACTCCTGGAACCAGCTTCTTTTGCCTCATCACACTCGTTGCATATTAGTTTTAAAGCCTGAACAACCTCACCCATGAAAGGACGGTGTGATGCTTCTGGTTGCACACACATTGAAGCAATAGCTGCAACTTTGGCCACGCTGTCTAAAGGAATATGGGGTCGTAGAGATGGATCCAAAATCGTTTCCAATCCTTCTTTATTTGTGAGAAGTGGACGTGCCCAAACAACTAGATTCTCTTGACCTGGTGGCTGCGTCATGTCCACTGGTTTTCTTCCAGTTAGGATCTCAAGAAGCACTACACCATAACTGTATACGTCACTCTTCACTAGAAGATGACCAGTCATTGCATACTCTGGAGCTACATAGCTGGTAAAAACGATAGAAAAGAATTATTAGCATAAAATCCAGGAGGAAGTTATATGTAATTGACAGCCAGCTAGAGATTAATATTATCCCCCCCAAAAAAATCCTTGCTACCTTTAATCAGAATAAAACATATTATCACTGGAAAGTTGGTGTTAACAGCCTTGTTTAATTGTATCTCAAAGTTACCACACCAATTTCAACAACTTCCTGGAATTACCAACATTTATTTGAAGTTGCCTTCAATGATCCAAAGACAGTGGCATCCTACTGAGGAGATTACCTTTCAGCTCAAGATGCGGACAAAACATTCAGAAATGTATCTGTAAACAACGCCTGATTCATGTACATATTATAATATCTTTTTTTTATGTCATACAACTTTATACAGAGGGAGAAGAATTCTCACCCAAAAGTTCCCATGACACGTGTTGATATGTGTCTGTTTTCCTCATCCATGGCAGTTCGGGCCAATCCAAAGTCAGAAACTTTTGGTGTGAAATCATGTTCCAACAAGATATTGCTGGACTTGAAGTCCCTGTGTATGACGGGAGGGTTTGAATCCTCATGCAGATAAGCTAGACCTCGAGCTGCACCGAGCGCTATTTTGATGCGGGCATTCCAACCTAGTGGAGCAGATTCCTTATCTAACCCTGATGAGAAGAAATGGATTAGTATGATCATTTTGCAAAAAAAAAAGAATTGATAGGAAATTCCAAGAAAATAGAGTAGAGATTTTCTCTGGTCTAAAGAGCAGAAGTAGTACCATGTAAATGAGATTCCACACTTCCATTTGGTATGAGCTCATAAACCAAACAGTGGGCATGCACCTCTGTACATATTCCTATCAACTTCACCAGGTTCCTATGATGAAGGCGGCTAAGCATTTCAACTTCAGCCAGGAATTCTCGGCTACCTTGTTGATCGTCTCTCTTTAGTACTTTGACTGCTACTTTCGTTCCATCCTCAAGAATACCACTATAAACACGGCCAAAGCCTCCTTCCCCCAGTATTCTTGAAGCATCAAAATCATTAGTAGCTCTTTCAATTTCACCTATGCTGAAAGTCTTTGCAGATCCTGTGTAAGGAGCAATACTAGATCCAAATGACAATGAAGCCGAAATAGGACCACTTCCATTCCTTGATCCAGTAGTACCTATTCATTGCAGATATCCAAGAGTTTTAAAGGTATGATTGTCAAATAAGGACAATATACGTACAAGGTTTAGGCTAAAAACATATTGAAAATGAAGGCATGCAAGCATGTCCAACTGCTTGTCGACGTATTCAAACAACAGAAACAGCTAAAAAGGAAATTTACTCGAAGTGCCTCGCTATGAGAGTGACGCTTTCCTAATGCTTGGCTAAGTCTTGCATACCAATAAAATAAGGACTATTTAAAGCTGAATGAACTGAACGAGGCTGATGCATCTTGTGTGATTGAACGTATGCATCACACAAGGAATTCACTCTCTTGAACTACTACACAAGAATAAACATGCCACATATGCACCAAGCTTTATATATTATAATTCCATGAATCACCTGATGGCTTTGCTACAGCAAGTGACGAAGTCTGTACAATTGTTGCTGGATGATTTCTGCGTTCTTTATGTCTAAATAACAAAATCCAAGCTACAGCAGAGCATAGTACTAATGCTACAAAACCTGACAGCACAATAACAGCAATGATGCGGCCGCCAAGCCCATTTTTATTCTGCCTTATGGTTACATCAGCCCCAAGGGGCTTTATTTTCCTGTCGTCATTATCATATCCAAAATTGGGTCCGGCATCTTCTATGTTAATGCTTCCTGAAGGTGGTGATGGAGGTAGACCTACAAATGCAGAAATTCTGAATGAATATCCAAAAAAAACTATGGAAACATTATGAACCCAAGATACTAGAAGTTCACAAACCTGGATAGTTCACATATAAGACTTCATAGTCCCCGAAAAGGGAAGTTTTAATAACAACTAACTTTTTCCAAAACCTTCTGAAAATAAGAAATGCAGTTTTATCATCAAATCTTTCTCCAGCTGGAACCAAGTCAATGTGGACAATCGTCTTCTCTGGCTGCTGACTGGTAGCATTTGCTGCCATAATACGAACTTGACTTCGTTTCATGAAAACACCAGTAGCAATCTCGTGAGAAAGCTTTGAAACCAATGGGAAAAAAGTGTATAATGCAACACTTAAGCGCAGTCCAACTTGTATGGGCAAGACACAGCCACATGGAGACCCAGGAGGCGTATTTGTATATGGATCTACACAAACAGTAGTTGAACAATCTACAAAACCAAGTTGGCCAGTGTGACATTTATGAAAACTTTATAGGGAAGACGAGAAATACAAAATGTTTGAGATAACTAAAATCCTCAGATAAACAAAATCAGAACTTTTATAACCTTCATTAGGAGGTGGAGGTGGCAATGATTGGAAAGGTGGCAAGAAGGGTTTTGAACTCCTTGATGATGACACAGGAGGAGAAAGAATGGGCACTTGGAAATGAAACCATAATCATAGTAAATAGGCAAGCAAAGTGTAAAGGTAAAAAATCACCAATTACAACCAGCAAAAAGAAAAAGGAAAGGAAAAATATTAGTGTTCCTTACTCTCAGTCCAGACAGAGGTTGCCAGAGATGGGGAAGGAGCAGATAAGACAATGGTTGCTGGTTTACGAAAAAGGCCATGAGAAGCAGAAGCTGAAGGACCTGACATGCAGGAAATCCAATATGTTCTTAGATCAGAAGTAAAAAGGTGATTCACTCAAGCATTCATCATTTGGTGTACCTGGACCAGGATCTGGAGAAGCATAATGTGTATGCCTTTTTGTCCGCAAAAATGACAGAGGGATGACAGGATCTGAAAAGTATGACAAGAATACATTTGGGATCAGAAATTTAAGAGCATAATACATAGCATTTGATTATCTGGATGGGGAATTTCTTCTAGTGTAAAAGAGAAAATTTGTTCAAGTGTAGAGGGAGGATATATTAGCGGTGACAAAGCAGAAGCATGGTGGTCGGTCTTGTTTCTTGTGTGATTTTGCTTATGAAAAGGGATAGAAGTTGGAGATGCAGGAGTTTGGTATCCTTTACTTGGAAAATATGACCTAGATGGAACAGGAGCACCACCAGAGTGCTTCACAGCTTTGTGCACTGAAGGAGCAACAACGGTAGAACCTACATAACACTAACATAAAAATTTAATATCTCCAAATTGTCATGCCATTCAGTGCTTTGACTCGTATTTGCATTTGAAAAATTACCTTTATCTGGTGAATTCGCAACAGGATCCAAAGGCTTTGGGATCTCGTCTGACGATGCTACAACTGGAATCCCATGTTTTTTCCAGTTAATACCTGGTTGAGGAGTTAACACATGGGAAGCATCAGGGCCTGCAAAGAAGGTTGAAAATCTATTGAGGTCAGTTCGGATTTCCTTAACTTCATAAAAACAGTTTCTGCAACTTGTAATTGAGTCAAATGAGAAAAACCAAATACTGTATTTCTTAGCAACGTTACAAGCATTCCTTAAATGAGACAATTCAAAGTGTAAAAATGACCATATGCAAAATTAATAATACGTGGAAATTAATAGCATCCAATATCATTGATTCGGTGAAATTCTTGCGGTTTATCGCCTTTAGTTGGCTGAAAGTTTAGAGGAGGCACAGGTTTAGACAATTCAGGTGGAGGAGCAGCATCTGGAATTCCAGTTCTTTTCCAGTTACTGCTAGGAGAAGGTGTTGATGCATAAGAGACATCAGGACCTGAAGTCTCATAGGGGGCAAAAATAATGCTGATCGGATGGTCAACATCTTTGATGAAACAAGCTTTTCCAGTCAAACAACTAGGAATATCACCATACACTGCAACAGATCAGTACAAAATGCCTCACAGAAGTATAGATCATGAAATGATCAAATAATGGGAATTTAGTAAGAGATGAAATGTTTCAAAAGCACAAACCACTATGACAGGTAGAGATATTCTCGTTCCACACAAGCCGACTGGAATAAGATATCAATTGACTTTCCATACAACATAAATATTCAAAATCAGGATGGAGCTATTACATAACCCTCAGGTTACAAATCAGTTTGGTTAGTGCAGAGCACCTGACAATCAGCAAACTTTTCACATACCACTTGGAGCTGTAGGATTTTATCGAGGGGAATTGAATGCGACATAGGGTGGAAAGAAGCCCTTATAAGCACAAGAAAGATGTAACAAGAGGTCCATAAATTGAAGTTCTTGCTTAGTCCCAACTCATAGGGACAATAACTTCAATGAATTTGAACCTAGTAACATGGAAGGAGATTCTACAGATATGATTGGAAGCATTGGTGGGGCATTATGTGGTTTTTCCTTTTCAGGTGACCCAACTGGAACCGCTGTTTTGAATTAATAGAATAAGGACTAAAATAAAAAGTAACAACCAGGTCAATGTGAACTTCTAAGTCAAAGAAAAGATAGTTAGCATGCATACCAGGTGGTGCGGATGGCATTCCTGAAGGCACTAATGGGAGGTCCACAGGTTTGTTTTCTTCCGAATTCCTCGGAGGGGTTGGGACTGAGATCAAATTTTGGAAAAGGAAAAAAAGAAATGGGTGCAATTTAAACTCGAATCTACTCTTATCTAATAAATGTAATAAAGGAAAGCACTATTCATATTACAAATGAATTATAAGGAAGACGTGATTGGAGGAAGACCAAACGGGAATGAAGTATTTATATTCAACTAGTCACTGTTAGAAAAATGGGAAATGCACATAACAGCATTCTCTAAACAATAGATTTTGGGGCATGAACTCCATTGAGTGATCTGTTTCCTTAATTTCTTGCTGAAGATTAAGGTGCACTAGGGAGGATAGCTGGTGAATTTTGTGATAAATTACTAGCAGTTGATTCAATTCCAAACATATGCATACTTGACAAATTTTTTATTTGCGAGAAAATTATGGAAGGTAGCAGCACTAAGCAAGTGAATACCTAGCACTTGAGCAACTGAGGGTTGATTTGAGACTGCATTGTCAGAAAACAAAAATGCATAATCAAGCAACCTGAATAAAAATTACCAATTTACATTAACAGTTCATGGAAGTTACTATTTTTATGAATCTCAGAGATTGGTGCACTGCTTGTCATTGATGCGCTTAGATGGACTGGAGTAGCTATACTTTGCATTGTTGAAGGAACCTCTGAAGAAATTGCTGGAGATGGAGATACATTATACGCTGAAATAAAATAAAATCTAAGAGCTTTTTATACCAAATTCAAATAAACCAAGCAACTGACTGGACATTATCGAGGCATAAGATAACAACACACTTGGGGAACCAAGTTCAATAGCTTTCAGTTGTCTAAGATTCAGAGGATAATATAGTCTTATGTCCATGGAACTTAATCTCCTTGGATAATTCCTTAACAAAGCATCCTTCCCTAGAAGAAGCACGAGTTAAGGATCGACAGTGAGAATCCATTTCAGCACAGTACTTGATGAAGGCCTATTTCCAAACAATTCCATACATGTTCAGATAGACAAAAGCATCCAAACTTGATCAAAATTCTATGACTCCTCTACTCCATATCTAAAATTAGCAAGACCCAATAAAGATGAGCTAAATGTATTCAAACTTCTAACCATTAGCAGTCCACAATTGGAATTCCTGAAGTTTAGAATACATCGCAGTTAGACTATCAAGAACCTGATAATTTAATCAACTGAACCATAACTTAAAAGTAAAGCTCATGGTTTTACCTGCAGATTCTTCAGCCGTGCAAATGAAGCCAATGACACAGAGCTTTACCAGCTGAAAAATGGCTTCGACCACCAACCCCATCCCATAAAGCACCAAACCTCGAGAACCTTCAACACAACGGCCTCAATGACGATGAGGAAATCCCATAGCAATCAAGGAAATAGCTAAGAATGAACTTTTCACTGGAAAGAAGAAGCGATAACAAAAGGAAGGCTGCATTAACAAAGCCTCACAACCAGTGCAAGGAAAGCAAGCTGTGAGAAACCCAGAGTTTGTTTGGTGAAAAGAACCCAGTAATATCTATAATCCGTGAACTTAAAGCTCCAAAGTTGGCAGAGCTCGGAGATTCCTTCGCATTTAGCAACGTTGTCACTGACATGACTTACTATGAAACATTGAAACGCAGTAAAAACCCGCCGACTCCGAGACCAGGAAACAAAAACAAAAACATAAACCAAACAAAGATAAAAATGGACATAAACCAACATAAGACACCCACCTTTACAATGTAACAGCCACCTTTACGACGCATAACAGCTATGGGTAGTTTAGTGGGGAGACAGATGACATTTTTTAAAGTTGACTTAGCTTTCAAGGGTGGTGTGTTAATGGGGATGTAATGAAACTTTTTAACGTGGTGGGTAATGGAATATGTGGGGCTTGTTTAATTGGTTGCTTAGACCCCATTTCCGTTGATCCTTTACCAGATTGAGTCACAATGGCTTTTTGAGAGTGAGGCGTTGCTTGTGTCAATGGAAGATCAGATGAACGAACAGCCGACGTCAGTCACTATTGGATTGCTTGGTCACAATATCATGATCGACGTGTGCTTGAGTGGCTGTAATCCTTGACACACTATGGTTAAATCCTGTGTAACATGGTGAGGATGACATGTTTACTGTAAACTTTTTTTTAATCTACGACGTATTTTAAGAGTATCTCAATTATGAAAAGACTCCTTTAAATTATTCACTTTTAAATTAATCCACATTCGAGTTAGGTAAGTCTTTTACAGGAAGCAAAGCTCTGACTCTAAGTTTTAAACCGCTGTATATATAAGAACGATTCGAACCAGCGATTTCACTTAAACTAAAAGAGCTCCTTACTAATTTACGTATGCCTTATAATTTACTGTAACTTATATTAACTACACCATCTTCAAATAGCTTATCAGTTAGCTTAATCCTGCTTTGTGGCGATAGTTCTCAGCGCACACTTTGGCCATATAACAATTTCTTTTAAGAAATGTTTTTTATTCTAAGAATTTGGATTCTCAAAAACAAAACAATATCTTTGTCTCCACTTCACTTCGATTTGGTACTAAACTTTGTTTCTATGTCCTGTCCTTGTAAATTACGTTTCTCTCATTATCATTTTCTCGTGGGCTAGTATGTTGCCATTATTAAAACTCCAAACTCGGGTCCTATCCTTTATGTATCTCTTTGTCTTTATAGACGGCTAGATTTTCAGCAGTCTCAAAATAAAAACAATTTTTTAATTTATGTTTACAGAAGAAAAAGAAAAGCCCTTTCCTGCCATTCGTGGTTTAGCTTTAGCATGCTATGCTTCGGCATTTGAAAAAAAATAAAACTACCATATAATGAAATTATTTGTCTCAACTTTTAGTTTTTGACTCTTTTAATCTTCATATATTATAAGAATTATAAGATTTTTTCATTATCTGATTTACTATCAATTAAACAATTACCTATAAATTATTTAATTATATATTATTAATTATTATTTAATTATATACAATTTTACGTTTGTGTAGGTACACATCTAACACTTGGTTATATCATATATCATAATCATTTTCTTTTCCTTTTACATATTCCCTAACGACCTTGCGTTCCTTGACTTCTGCTATAAAAAAAAAATTGAAAATCAACGTTCTTTACTTAGACACGCGCCCGCACTGGCTTGGATCTTCCAAAACCCAACTCTCAAGCAACCTTTATCCATAAGATCCTTGTTGAAATAATGAAATGGAAAACGTATTCATTAATTGGGCCCATTTACCAGCTTTTGGTGCCCTCACACTTTCCTCTACTATATGAACAGGTCTGACCTGTTTACATATTCCATTCAAAGAGTCGCACGAATTGTACCTACGAATCTGAACTCGAACATAATTTGAAAAATGAATAAGTTAATTCAAACTAGAGCAATTTGAGCATATACCCAAAATGTCCGAAACAATTTGTTGGGCCAAATTTGAATAGTTTAAGCTCCAACTCAACCAAATCTGGGCCGAAGATGATCAATTCAACTTGTCAAAAGTGCAATAGGACTAATTTTCTATTTGGAGATACGAGCTAAATTTAAGTTTGTATCAGAAGCCCGACCAAGATATAACTTTTTCCGGCCAGGCCAATTTGAGCTCAGGCCATATTGCCATTCTATCCAACTTACAATCCCTTCCCTAAAATTAATTGCAAAAATGGTCTGACAAGCAGCACAGTATGTTGCATATTCAGTGGTAAAAGAGAACTAGATGCCAAATATATAAACTTGAAAAGATGAAGGAAAGTGTTATATGGCCAGTGGCTCGACGTGTTCAACCCCTAGATCATAGCATCACAGGCAAAGGGGCACTTTAAGTTGCTAGGTCTGGCAAAGTTTCACAGTTTCCAATATATGCATGATACCAGTAGGGGAATGCATTGGACGTCATGGAACTGGAGCTAGTCCATCAGTGGATGAATTATCCTCACTAATGCCCCGAAGACATTTATGTTAGAAATGGAGCTAAAAGATCATAGGTGATAAGAATCAAGGCAAGGAAGTACCTCACCAGAGTAGAACAAACAGGGACAAATGGTAGCACACTTGGTTCTACACTAGATCATAAAGCTTGTTCTAGCATCAGTTTGTCAAAATCATCGATTTGGATCAACTTCTTCAAAACGTTTCTTGAATTCCTCCGTCATTTTTGTCTCCTCTTCTTTGCTAAGCGTACACTTTCTCCAATCAGCTCTCTCAGGCATGTTTAGTAAGCCTGCTAAAACCTGTAAAATGTTTCCTCTTTATCCCAGGTGGGCTTACAAACATTCATTTAAACCAAATTAAACATGTAATAATCATGATTATTATTGAGCTGACAACATGTGGCATCAGCAAATAGTGTAGGCAGTCCACAACATGGTTCATTCTGGTTCCTAGTTCGAGTTATTTATTTTGGGTAAATAGTTCAAGGGTTTATTGTAAACATCACGATTCGACTCTTTCCGCGGATAAAAATTATTTTCAAATGGATTATCTGAAACCCAATCAGTGGGCTTAGCCGCAGTCAGCTACAAAAACTTAGGTTTTGTTACCATTCACCACTCGCAGTAACAAATTTAAACAGGATTTTGCATACCGTGAATTATTAAACATTTCAAGACCTTCACTAGTCCGCAAGAATTATTTATTAGTTGGGAACAACAAAGGCAAACAGATATTTGGGAGCCTCAACAATCAACAATAAATGTGGAAACTAATTAGTTGAACATCTACAGATAATTAGGGAATGAAAACATTTCTGATAGAGAGTTTGTAAGTTTGGAATGAAAACAGTTCTGCAATGTATCAGAAACATAGCTTACCTCTCGTCCAAATTGGACTGGAAAACTCTCACTTTCATCAACTGAATGTAATAGAATAGTACCTCCTGGAAGTTCCACATAGAATAAATTATAGTTCTTATCAAACTGTTCCCTCAGCCATTTTCTCCCATTAGAATTATCAGTGACTACAATAGAAAATTTTGAATTAGGATCAAAGAGAGACATTTCAGACATGATGTATAAGCCATCATCAAGGTTGCTAAGTTGAAAGTATATCAACACAAAAAACTTGGACCTGAAATTAAAGTAAGATGGAACTTGATTTCCACATTCAAGCTGTAAATGCGTAACTTACATTTCATAGTTGTAAATTTAAAGCTCAGCCTCTTAGCAGCCAAGTGAAAGATGTCATCAATGGCAGCCACCCTGGATGATGGAACAGGAATGGACTGTGGGAAAAGGAAAAGGAGGATATAATAAGCAAAAGGACAAAAAACTAATCACAATAAGCTGATAGGAATAGTGCCATAGTAAAAATCATGGGCATCAAAACATGTCACCAATTTCTTAAATGTTTGTATCTGTAATTCAAAACAGAGAAGCCACATGCCTCACTGAAATTTTGGAAAAAAAGACAATGATAAGATGAAGCAATTATTCCATACAACAAAAAGCATTTCAATACACTTTTGGGTTTCTAAAGTTCAATACAGAACACAAGTAAACCACAGTATGCAGAGCGCAGAAAAGAGAAAGAATAGAAATGCATTTCTTGTAAATTCAGCAGATTAACACATTCAAACATATAATGAGTGTTTATTAAAAAAAATATGTTTTACCTGGAGATTAGCATGAGTGCCACGTCTGGCAACCCACTCAAAGAAAACAACGTCATTTCCTTGGTTTTTAAAATATAACTTCAGACTACTCTGGAATCTAACCAGCTCAGGGTCACATTCTTCATGGAGAGAAAGCGTATTAGGCGAATGCTCAATTGGTACTAATAATACATGGTCTTGAACAAGGGGACCTTTAGCCAGGGCACAGTAGTAACTTTCTCCTATGCTAATGACAAGATGCAACTCCACATTAGGGCTTGACAAGCAAAACCAACACTCTTTTGACCTGTCGCAGATCATATGTTATTCTCTCATATACCTTTCTATCAAACCAGTAAAATGAAAAGCAGTGGAATTAACAAGAATAACTATTTGGTAGAGATTAAAAGTTAAAAAAAGGAAAAGAATGACTCAAGAGTGTTATATAGCAAATTGAGAAGAACCTTTAATGACCTGTCAATTAATATCTGGACCAAAATATGCAATCATGGCAGTACCCAACAACTATGCACTTAAAAACCAACCTTTTAGCATCTTTCAAACCATATCTCCGGTGAGAGTGACTCTCACCTTCATCTTGTAAGCTGTGCTTAAAGGTGCAATCTGGGCCCCTTTCACATTTACCCTTAATAAGAAAATCGATACAAACACCTCTCAAATATTGCTCCCTGCCATCCATGTCATGCTGAAAGCTGCATTTCTCTCCACGTGGACAGGAACCAGAATATATAAATTTGAAGCATGGCTTATCTCCATCCCCAGTGCCAGATTTCTGCCGCTTTTTGGAGACATCATATCTCCAATATTGTGAATCAGATAGATCATCATTAACTCTCTTTGTGATCTCTTTATGTTGAGCCTTTGGCTCTGTGGAGGTGTATGGAGATGAGGTAGAGTTTGGAGGCTTTGTGCTAATCTCAGAAGCTGACATAGTAGATGCCGGAGTAGGAGAAATTGCATGAATGAATTTCTGAGAAGCAAGAACACGAAAGAGATATAGGTATGTCAGATTCACAGAATAACATTGAAAGCTAGCAGACTTATTACCAAACTGAAAGAGAAAACGATGTTCATAAGACAAATTAGGGTCTTCTATGCCCGGTTCTCCCAGGAATTTATGTCAATACAGTTAATAAAAAGATAAACAGAATCATGCGTATCAGTGATAAATCCCTATTAGGAAATAGCTAACCTGTTTATCCTTATTCCCAACAGAAGCTAGACCCAAGAAGCGGGTGACATGGACAGCACCATCATTAGAGTAAGGTTCACGAGCATAAAATATACCCTTGGTACCAGCTATATGATACCTACAGCAAGAAACACTCTTTTAACAGGAAGTATTGATGCCAAACTCTATCACATGACAAGGACACCCGTGGTCTACTCTTCACAAAATAAGAGAAACAGATGACATAATGGCTATTAACATTACCTAAAAAAAAACAGTGCCCAAACATGACATACCGTGGCTTGATCTCTGCTACTAACACAGACACAGCAGAATTACAGCCTGTCGAATCAGAAGCTGCTGCCGGAATATCAGATATAGAAGCCCCGTTCGTGACCCCACTCGGCCATTCATTAGTGTAACATATTAAGGAGATCAATCAAAAACGAACACTAATAAGCATTTGAAATACAAAGACCCAACTGTTAGAAGACGCTAGCTAGCTTCTTTTTTCTTAAGGAAGGATATGTAAGAAACAGGTCGACAATTCCTGGCTCCTCTGCCAATGCTCGCAATGCATCAACATCGTCCTGACTATACACTCCGAATTGTGGACCATCCCATGACTCTTTCCCAGACAAGTACATAACCGACAAACCTAATGCATACAAAACATTTAGATTTTATAAAATAACTCCCTCCAAAACCCTAACCAACTTGAATAACAATAGTAAATAGACACGTACCATGAAGAGTAAACTTCCCGCTGCCTCTGAGCCAATATAGATTATCACAAATCCTAAAGCCGTCCATTTTAAATCCTAAGTTAGCGGAGTTCCTAGAAGCAGCGGAGAGGACTTTAGGAGCACCGACGCCGTAGTCACCGATAAAATAAGTAGGGATAGGAATAGGAGAGCGGCCATCGACATAGTCCATGAACTCCTCAAGCCTCTCGTCCGAGTCCGGGAAGAATTGGCCGACGCAAAGAAGCGCATCGAAAGGTCCGGCTGATTTGTTCACCTGAAAATTATACTAACCGAGCGTTAGTGAAGTTTAGGTAGCTAAAAAATTAGAAAGTGATAGTGAGAGAGAGAAGCAGACTGATAGAACACGCTTGAAGAGCTGGTTGAGTCGGCCATATACGTCGCCGCATAGGAGGATCCTCGGAGGAGCCATGAAGCTCAAAGTGGTTAGTGAAAAAATGGGGAGAGAGAGAGAGTGAGAGCGAGGGAAGAGGGAACAGCTCGAGTAACGGAGTGGGCTTTTGTTTAAAATTATATGTTTAGATGAGTCCAAGCCTAGATTGTATATTTTCTTTAAGGTATTCTCTGGAGTTTTAAATTAATGAGCTAATATTTATTTAATTTTAAAATAAAAATTTTTAAAAATATTTTTTAAATAAATTTAAATTGTATTTAAGTAACTATCAGATTATAAAATATTTTTATTTCTCAAACTTATTCGTCTTAAATTAATTATCAAAATTTAAAATCATCAAATATTAAATATTAAATATTAATATTATATTTAATGATTAAAAATATATTTTAGTTTATAAATAATTTTAAAATTATATGCATATTATGTAAGAGGTTAAAATAAAATTACACACTTAATTAGTTAATAAAAATAATTTTCATCAATTTATATATATCTTATTTAAATTTTAATTATTGATAATAAAAGTGTGATTAGGTTGATATTAACAATTAAGAACAATTTTTTCTTTCTTAAAATAAAATTATGAAATTATAATAATTATTATAATAAAAATAAAAATAGAGGTAGAAGTAGGTTTGTTTATTTTCACTTCTAGTTTTATACTTTTTTTAATTTATAAAAGAATGTGTTTAGTTGATTTATGGCTTATGTTTAGTTTCTTTCCATCTTTATAATTTATAAAATTATAAAATTTATTTCATTATTAACTTAATAATACATAACAATTAATTAAATATATCTATTTAATAATAACTAAATAATTAGCTAATATTTAGTTAGTAAAAATATAATTTATTATTAACTAAAAAATAATGTAATTAATTTAATGATAGTTAATAATAAAAATTAAACAGTATATATTTAATTAATGGTAAATTAAATTATCAAAAAATTAAATAGAAATAAAAATTGGTTTTTAAAAATATTTTTAAAATTAAAAGAAGTCAAAACTAAAGCGAAACAGGCCTTTAATTGTCCCTGGAATTAGTGACTTTTATGGATTTTATTACCATACTTAGTATTACCAAATGTGAGGCCCAGGAAGTATGACTACTGACTGAAGAGAGGACAGATTCAAGTTGTAAGCGACCGGCCAATTCTGAATCTTCCTCCTAATCCTCCCCTTAACTGGTTTAAAATCTGAATATCTATGCTTTATGGAGTTGAATCGTATTCCAAGGTATGTAAAATGTAATGGAAGTACTTTTATACGTGTAATGATAGAAAACCACTAACATTTTGTGTTGCATTAGCAGACAAGTAAATCTCACGCTTTTGATTGTTTACTCCCAGCCCCGAAATGTTTGTGAAAATTCTTAAGAGTTGTAAGTAATGAAGTAATGGAGTGATGATAAGCTCTTGAGAATGAGAGTAGATCATCTGCAAAATTCAAATCTAGGATTCCACACTTCTTACATTTGGAGTGAACCTTGACAATCAATCTGCTCATAAATTATAGGAGTGGTGACATTGGGTCCCTTTGATGCAATATTCTAGCCCCTTTGATTTTGTTGGAGGGTTCACCATTGATTAACACATTGTAGGAGACTCTGGTTATGCATTATTCTACCCATTTTATAAATACTACAGGGAAGTTGTATGCTTTCATGCAATTAAGGATGAAGTTCCAATCCAAAGAGTCACACGTTTTTCTAAAGTCAATCTTGATTGTGCAGTTCCTCTTTCCCTTTTTCTTGAGTAATTCCTCAACAATTCCTGTACCAGTAGTATATTATCTCCGATTAGCCTACCTGAGATGAATGTGCCCTGCTGCTTTCCTATATGCTTTGGAAGCACACGTTTCATTCCTTTGTTGTGATTTTATAGAGCAAGTTACAGCATGCTATAAGTTGGAAGTCACTAACTTTTTCTTGTTTATCCCCTTTCGGTATGAGGCAAAGCAAAGTTCTGTCAATCTCCAACAACAATTGCTCATTTTGAAGAATTCTTCAATGGCCTCATACGCTATCTTTCCAGTCATTCTCCAAGTCTTCTGATAAAAAAACATATTCCTAACATCTATCTCCAGAGCCTTATCAGGATTTATCCCTTTCAATACCGCCTCGATTTCCTCCCCAGTAATTGGTTTAGCTAGTAATTTGCTTTCCTCTTTTATGAGCTGATCTTGGAGTACTTTCCTTATGAAACATATAGTAGAATTTGCCTTGAAGGGGGTGCCAAGTGTACCCATAAAACACCTCATTGTTTATTTCTGACTTGTTATCAACGATCCTCCCATCCTTATTTAAAGCAATGACCCTATTAGAGACTTTCCATGAGGTGATCTTCCTGTGAAAGTAAGTCGTTCCTATCATCGTCAGTCAGCCACTCTTGCCTGGCTCGTTGTTTCATTATTGAATGTTTTATGGAGAGGCACTAGGAATACCTGGACAAAACTTACTTCTCGTGCTCTCGTAATGTTTCATCTGTAGGATCCTTGTAAAGTTCAGTTTGAATCCTCTCCAGTTCTTGTTTGGCCCTCATCAAAGCTTGATTTGTATTCCCAATTTTCTATTTGAAAAGACGTTTAAGTTCTTCCTTGATCGCCCGAGTCTTTCTAACACAAATGTACTGCTCAGTACCTCTCACTTCTTTGTTACACCCTTTTTCCATAGCCTCTTCAAATCCTGTCATGTCCACTTAGAAGTTGTTAAACCTAAATAAAGACTTCCTCTCTCCCGTATGGTCTGCTATGTGAACAAGAATCGGGGTGTGATCCAAGCATTTAGGGTTAGAGTAAGAAGCATAAGAATCTGAGTACTTATCAAACCATTCCATAATGACCATAGACCTGTCCAACTTCTTGCTTATCAACAATTGATTCTTCTATTTATTATTCCAAGTGAAGAAGTTGTCACCTTGTGGGGGAGATCTTGAACATCAATGCTATGAACACATCTCTTGAAATCTTCATTATGCTTTCTGGCACAGATGTCACCTTTTTCCTCTGCTGGGTTAAGAATTTTATTGAAGTATAAAGTAACAATCAAGGGTTTTAGCTAGATGCTAGAGCTCTAAATTTGCTCCATAGTTCTTTCCTCTGGAACGCGTGATTGAAGCCATAGACAAATGTCACCATGTTTTCCTTTCCCAACATCAGGCACCGTACTTTTGTATGTATGTACTGTTCCTTGTCAATTTTTGTAACTTCTACCTTTACCTTACTAAAAAGGATTAGGATCCTCCCATTGTAATGGGCAGCAAAATTATAAATCATCCCCCATTTAGTAGGCAAAAATTGGAGAATGCAACTTCTATCCCTCCTAATCCTCAGTTCTAAAATTCCAATAATATCCAACTTGAAATCACGAATTGTTTCCTTGATATTAAGCTGTTTTGCAAGGGAATTAAGACTGCTGCTATGATCATGCTTCCATCTCAGAAGAAGATTTTTCTTCTTTTTTCTGGACTTCTTTTTGATAGACGCCGCGAAATCTCCTTTGTTAATCTCTAAGCTCACTTCCTCATTACTGTAATACTGTCTATACTGCAAGACTGTGTTATCTCCCATGTAAACAACCTTCTCTTTTCCTTGACTATGAACCCTGGTCTGTTCAACATTTTCCTGGATAAAACTATTTTTTGTGCCCATGTCTGGTTTATTGCTTTTTTTTATTGTTGATTTTCCCCATATAGCCTCCTTGGCTATGACTGTCTCCACCTTCTCTTGAATCACACCTGAAGTCAAATCTTCAAAATCCCCAGTTTTGAAAGTTCTTCTCATGGGCTTCCAAACTCTTTTAACTTATGTCTCTGGCTTCCAGGCATATGAGACGTTAAAAGCATCCTTCACTAATTTCATATCTTCATTTAGTCTCATGAACGGGATTTCTACAGGAAGATCCATCATTGCCTCCACAAGCACATGTACCCTTGCAAAATTGATTCTTCTAATTTCTAACAGATAGGTTTGCCAATATAACTTAAACCCTTCAGTGGTTCAACACTCAAGGGGAACTCTATAAATACACATCCAAATAGCTATGCTAGATGTTTGGATTTTATCCCAAACTAACATGGGTTTCTAATTTTGCAAAAATAAAGGTTTGTTATAAATGTGCCATGTTCTAGACTCAGTTACCTTAAAGGCAGCCTCTTTGTTTCCAAATTTGAAGAAAAAGATATCCTCTTTATTCACCAACACCTCTGTGAGGCTATGCTGTCTTCAATTAGCAAATGCCCAAGCCTTCATTGTAGTTGTAGTAGGAAAGGGAACTTTTTTGTCATGAAATAACTTATGGCTGTTGTTTTGTATCCGATTTTGATTGTTGCCTTGTTTCATATGAAGGTAGAGCTGCGTGAGGTGGGTTGGGTGTGAGGTTAGGAAATTCGACCAGGTTAGAGTCATTAATTTCCAATGGGTTCAAAGCCCTTCATGGTGGGTTCGTAAAGATAGGGTAGTGGCTCGGCAGTGTTGGGTGTTGGGTGATGGCTGAAGCCTGGTGTTGGAAAGAGTTACAGGCTTTGTTTGGATGAATTACTTGAGACCCAAAGCAGAGCGAGGAAACTTTACCAGGGAAGAAGTGGACAAAATAAATGTACGTCGAATTGTTGTTTGGTATAATTCTTTGACAATAGTTTATACTTATTGATACAATCTTCAAACTTAGGTTTGCGCTTATAAAATTAATGATAAGACTGCCTTGTGTTTATCTTTTATGAAACATTCAGCTTTTATAATCATTATCACGAACTACTCCATTGACCAAATTTCAGACATTGGTGATATTTTATTCTACAATCTAAAGTTTACCGATTGACAAGATAATATCTAAAATTTATCATGTCTCAAATGTCTGTAATTCTAATGCACTCTCAAATTCTTTTTGCTATTGTTTTCCTATCTTTTTTGTTATTTGTTGATCCTTAATGTTAAGATGATTGTAATCCTAATACACATACAAATTATTTTTGATGTTTCGCTATCTTTTTAGCTATTTGTTGACAACTATGATGAAGTGTGTATATGTATTATGTCTTGTATACTTGATCTCTTGTTCACGTTCTATTTGTTCAGTTAGTAATTCTTTTTTAATTTACATATTCATTAGTCACAAGAAAGATTATAATGAATTTTATGCGGATTGTCAGTTTTTTTATTTTTATTAGTCTAATTTAAATATTCATCTATCATATCTTTTCACTTTTATCTTATAAAATTACGTCTTGTATCATATATTTTTAATTTTTGCCTCCAAATCTTAACCTTAACAATATTTACTTACACATCTTAACCATTCGTAACAAAACTTGTACATCCATACTCTTTAATTCTCAAAAATAAGGGGACATTATACTATTCTAAATTTTCACTGCCCAAATGCGGAATGACCACCTGTTAGTATTATTTATTGGACTTTGGTGTTAGGTATAAACGTATTTATTGGCTCGGTAAAAGAATGAAACCATAGTCATTAAAATTAAAAAAATCTGTGGCCACGAACCGATTTGCCATGTGAACACAGAACATGGCGATTTCTACGAGTCTATCTATCTAGTACACTGTAATTTAATATGGGTTGAAACTTGCAAAAGGTTGAATCTTCAACGTCTGATGTTTAACTCACACATGGACACACTTGAATGCGACCACGCGATAAAGGACAACGGCTTTGGAGTACGCTTCCAAAAGTAGATGAAACGTGATGACGTACGGAGGGGTGACGTCATCTTTCACCTTAATATTTTAAACAAATAAGATAGTTTATTAATTACGTAATCTAAATATTTTATTTAATAAGTTTGCATATTTAAAATAAATAATAAATGAACTTTAAATAATTGATGAGTTTTATTAAATAAATATTAAAGTTTAAGGCAACGGATATAAACCCTTAAAAAATTATTATTTACCAATGAAATTGTTAGAGCAACCTGCTTAGAATTTTTATGTTACAACTAGAAAAAGACAAGAGAGAAATGAGTCATTGACTTACGAACTTTCAAAGGCAAAAGACGAGGGCAGAATAAGTACATATCTATGCTTGAAAAAGTTTATTAATACCCAAAGTTACAAACTTTTAAAGGCAAAAGACGAAGGCAGAATAAGTACATATTTATGTTTGAAAAAGTTCATTAATACCCAAAATTAATTAAGGGTCTCTTGATTGAATGCTAATTAATAGAATAAAATGAAACATAACAGAAAGGTTTATAATGAAATAGAGTATAATATAGTAAAAAGCTGTTTGGAAATAATAGAATGATTCATAATGTAATGTAGTGAAATGTTCTTTGAAAGATTGATGCGATGGAATGTAATGTATAATAAATGACAATTATATTCCGGATATTAAAATAGTTATTACAGAAGGTTTAAAGTTATTATTTTAAAACAAACAAATAATTTTTTATATATTTTCTATTTTAAAATAATAAAATTTTAATAAATGTTTTATTATTTTATTATTAATTATATAAAAATGTTATTATTTATTATTTAATAAAATTTATTTTATTTCATTATACGTGATTTATATTTAAAAATAATTTATATTTTTATTTATATAGAAAATATACAAATAATTAAATAATATTTTTATATATTTTTTTATTTTCAGTAATA